>MDKI01045176.1:0-11089 GCA_005239505.1 Nicotiana paniculata
TTAATGGGCAAGTCCTAGGGTTAGCTAATCCCTTTGGAAACATTAAAGAACAAGAATAATTAAGGAAATAATAATTCACTTCATAAATAAATAAAAATCATTTAATACATAAGCACAACAAGGTATTTAATCCACACTTTAAATATGAATATTCCGATAAACAAGATTCACGTGTTGGAAAAAATACTACACACTTAGATATACAATACAAAGCAAGAAAATGAAGAAATGAGCATAAAGGAGTAAGAAATTCTCAACCAAAAGCTTCAAATCTTCATGACCCAAGTGTGTGTGCAAGAACCCTAGCTTCCAAAACTTGTTCTGTATAGTGTAAGGACTTAAAATAAGCCAAAGATCTGTAAGAGTTGTAAAAGTTTTCAAAAATATTTCCTAGGTCGTGTATTTGTGGGTTTGGAATTGAGAAAATATGAATTGTCATTTCTTCCCAGAACTGATGCCCGTTGACCTTCGCAATTTTTACAAGGACTACGCATTTGCGAAGTTCGACAGTCTGGTTTGACTTCGCATTTGCGAGGTCCTTTGTCGCATTTACGAACATTGCTTGATTGGGCCTGCTTCGCAATTGCGATTGATCTCTCGCAACTCCTAGTTTTGCTTTCTTTGCATTTCCCATAAATGTGTCGCAATTGCGACACCTGAGGCCATTTTCCAGATTTTCTTCGTTTCAACATCTTTTTGACTCGTTTCCACTTGGTTTCTTCATGGTAACTTCTAAATCACAGAGAACCTATAAAATAGAAGTAATATGACAATAAACACATGATTTTATCACTCAAACATAGCAAAGATATAGGCTTAAAGACTAGATAAGTCGGTAAAATACCAACTTATTAAACCCCCAAACTTAAACTATTACTTGTCCTCAAGCAATGAAAGCGACAAAATCTCCTCCCAAGTATTTAACTCAATAGTGCATCCATATCATGCCAAGTCAAAAAGGTCTACTGTAGGCACAAAAACATGACTTCGATTGGTACCAACAATTAATCCAAAGCATATGAAATACCAAAAACTCCTCATGAATTTCATTACCATTCAAGTGCTCAAACACTATGTAAATCAAAGTAGCAATAAAGCAATGACACTAAAGCTTCAAATTTTTCCTCTCTATCACAATTATCTTCCCTCGTTCATTCCTCCCAATTGAAAATGGGATTAAATTCACAACTCAAGTCTCATGTGCCCTCGCACTTAAGAGATAATCCCACACTCATAACTTGCAATTCAAAACATAAATGGGATATCAAATGGAAAGAATTAACTCTCTCTCTCTCTCTCACAAAGATATTCAAATGCACAAAAGTAATACCATAGGCTTTCCCTTCATGTATTTCTCCATTAATATAGACAAACTTGGTTTAAAATCAATTAGGACTTAAAAGATTGTAATTTAGGCTTTTGGTTAAGGCAAGGCACAGTTTGGGTAAGAATGACTCAAAACCTCCCTAAGCACTATAATTTGCACAAATTAAAGCACACTTCCTTCAAAACTCTTTCCACCCTTTCTTTGTTCCTTTTTTTTAGTATATCACCTACTCTTCCATTTATTAACAATTCTTTATTTTTCCTCCCCCTTTTATTTATTTATAAATATTACTCTTTTTCTCCGTTTTATTTTTTATTTATTATATCCCCTTTCACCTTTTAAGCAGCTTCCACATCCCAACTTTTCCAACCTTCACCCCCAAACATAAACTTTTAGCCTATGTTCATACTTGAAAGTACTTAGGAAGGTAGGGTGCCAAAATAAAATCAATAAAGAACGATAGATTGTCACATCGTTTCCAAAGAAAAGGTTTAAAGGCTCAAAAGGGGTTGACTAGGGAAAATTTGCAAGTGTAGGTATTTTAGGCACAATAGCGGTCCAAGGAAGGGCTAACATCATTTTTCAACCCAAGTTAGTCTACAATTTCGCCTTGAAGCACATTCGGGGCAAGTTCTAGACTACAAATGATGCAAAAAAATTTCACAATAAGTCACACACATGGCACATGAAAACTCAAGTGGAATACAAATCCAAAATCCAATTGAATCCAATGAATCTCAAGGAAGTCACATATAGCCTAAGAAGTTATTTTAGTGAATCAAAGAGTCAAAAATTGAGTCTAAAAGTCATGACATTGATCTTTACTTCAATCATTCTTCTTTTGCAAAAATCACGAATTCATATGCCGAGGTTTAAATCACATTGGTACCAAGCAAGCCACAAATTGGCCAATGGGCACAAATCCCAGCTCATAACACTTATTCTTCCTAAATTAACAAAAACTATATCTAATTACAAGACTACTTCCCTTAAGAAAGTCGCCTAGCTATCCATCATCAGGAAAAGTCGAAAAACATTTACTAACAATTACCCGGTTCAAGAAGAAAATTGGCATCCTCGGAAAAAGAACCGTGGTACAAAGAAAACCAAGTATATCGCCACCAAAATAAAACATACTATATAAAAAAAAATTAAGAAGCTAATAAACATCAAGTCAATTAAACATACTATAAAATAACAAAGACATACTAATAAACATACTAATATAACACATCACATGAAAACAAAATAACTTCACATATAAACAAAATACCGATCTACCATATCTACAGTTATAGAAGAAGCCACCCCCAACAAGAAATATTGCAATGTCCCCAATGCAACTAAACAAAATAGAGTAAAATTGTGAAAGGTGCTCCTTGAATGGTGCATCAAGTTCTCTCCTCACTGTCGGACTCAGTCGCATCTTCTTCTCCTTCTTCCTCGGACCAATGAACTGGAGCATCATCATCCTCTTTCGGCTTGGTCTATGGTACTGGATCTTGAGGCTTTAGAACTGTCAATATCCCCTTCACACCCTTCCACATGTGGGTGAAGAATTTATCTTTGTTATTCACCCTGGTGTGTGTATTTGCCAGTTTGGCATGAGAAGTGCTCAAACTACCGTGAGCCATGGCCAAATCAGTATATGCCTTCTCCAGCTTCTTCAGGTGATCCCCCTGATTCTTCCGATCCTCAAGATACTTTAGAAAATATTTCTTTGAAATGTATACAGAGGGTCCCTCAAATGTTTCCCAGTTCCCTACAGAAGGCCAACTACTAGCTCGCAAATCTGCCGCATTTCCTTGGAAAGCATAGAAAATGGTCCTCCTGTAGAAGATGAAGGCCAGCTACCCTGGTCGTTTTGAGAAGACAATACAACTTTATCTTTTCGCTCTTGACGATGCCTACCTCTCCTATTTTCTTTAGCTCTATCCAGTTGTCCTCCGGGTCCTCCTCAACCCCAACAAGTTGGCACAACTCGGTGATAAGAGATGGGAAAATCAATGATGGACCGTTCATATGCTGATACTCCCTCATTTCATGAAAATCTCACCAACATTGAGCGGAATACCATCGAGAATGCATGCTACCATCTGCGCTCTCATTATAGGTACATTCCATATATTTGACACAGGAGAGATGCGACTGCTTATGATGGCCAGCCATCTCTTAGCTTCAGCAGTGAATTCCTTTGATGTAATCCCTCTCTTTTCCTCTGCCCAAGGAAAATCCACACCCGAGGATAATTTGGCGACCAACCACTCACCTGGAACACAATCTTTTGCATGGAATGGGTCCATATCATGGTCCTGGAGGTGATAGACTTGGTTCACAGCTTCTGCTCCGAAATGTACCATTTTGCCACGAATCCTCATCTTTGGCCTTTTCAACCTGATGGATGGGAGATTTGCATAGAACTCCCTCACCCATTGCTCATTGGCTCTGCAAGGTTAAGGGGAGAAACAAGTCCAGCCCATGTCTACAAGTCTCTGGTGGAACTCAGGAAGACGTTCATCGACCTTATCCAATAATATTCCACTTTCAGGGAGCAACTTCTTCGAGATTAACTCGGCATAATATCGTTCCTGACATTCAAGTGACAAGAATCGATGTTGGTCATAATTCTCCTCAATCTCCAAAGAAATTTCATGCACGGATTCATCAGAGTTAGTGCTCATTTTCAGCTTGTGTACCTGTAAACAAAACATTGGAGTGAAAACGTGGTATGGCTATGAAATATATTTCAAAATGATTCAAAGATGCCAAAGAAATGATTTGACAGTCGAAACCATTCTTAGAAAAGTTTTCAGATTTTCAAATCTTGGAGTGTCTGCTCTCTGATATCTCATTTGCGATATTTACTTTGCAACTGCGAAGTCATCAGATTTCCTTAAGACTCGCAATGCAAATATTTCTTCACAATTGCGATGATAGTGAAGGCTGCCAGTTTTCGCAATTGCGACAACCTTTTCGCAAATGCGAAGATCGCAAATGTGAAGAGGCCATTGCAATTGCAATCTTTCATCCCCAGCCTTCAAGCAATCCTCAGGCGTGAAAATTTTTCTGATAAAATCACACACAACCACGAATTGTAAAAAAATTTCAACGATTCGGCCAAGAATCTCATTCGGGCCTTTCGTCGATCACATATGAGACACACAAACCAATCCTATTTTAGTAAAACCATGGGTACTCAGACTTCCCCAATTTCTAGCAAATAACTAGGCTCACACACTCATCCAACCTCACCTATAAATCAATACACGATTTAGCAAAAACAATTTCCTTTTTTTTTTTTGAATAATTTATGATAAAGGAAGGACCCATTTGAAACCTAGGTTTTGGGAAATACATGCAGGAAGAAGAAGAAGGTGCAATTATTAAGCGTTCATACCTGGATGCTTGCACTAAAGAATGCATATTAGGGAGTTTCGAAGTTTGGGAGAGGAAGAGATACCAGTCGTCAGTTTCTTTTTGCCTCAACAGACATTGAAATTATTTTTTTTTTGTTAAAATGAATGGCCAAACCCAGTTAAATCCTTCAGAGGTCGCATTTGCGACCCCTCTTTCGCAATTGTGAACATCCAATTTTTTGAAGTGGTCGCAAATGTGACGGTTTTCTCTATTTTGCGAGTTAGGCGAGATTCACAAATGCGAAGTGAATTTCGCAAATGCGAATGCTGGTGCTTCTGCAATATTCAGCTACTGGTTTTAATGCTCTCCGTCACCCCGACCTACTCAAATCAACTCTAAAAATTCTAGAACTGGGTAGATTAGTTCAAATTAATTTACTACGCTATTTTAAAAAAAGAAAATTTCAAAAACAACTAAAAATTTAGAAAACGATGGGTTGCCTCCCACCAAGCACCGCATTTAACGTCGTGGCACGACGCGGATGATTTTATCACTTTTATCGCCACTTGGACGATATGAACTGGGCGCCTAACTTGGAATAAAGCTTTTGACCATGAGCAATGGGGGTGGTAAGTTGATGATCAAGGCAAGCATTAAGTTCTTTTATTTTGCACTTCTTGGCTTTCATGCGAGGAATGTCATTTTGCCTTCTTGTTCCCTCAAATTGTAAGATTTATGGCCTTTGCCTTTCCTCCTCGCAATCCCTCATTGACTCGTGTAGTTCAATTCCCATATCACCACACAAGTCCAATGTTGAAAAATGCTTGGCATGTGACTTCAAACCTCCAACTTGCAATTCTTCCCAGAGGTTGACATCCTCTTTTTCCTCTGGACTAGAGTCAATCTCAACCATATTTTCAATCACACTGGTTGACTCTAGTTCTAGTTTTTTCTTGGCATCAGTAATACTCATGAAGTCGGCTGGCGGTTGTTCAAGTCTTGATTCCTCAAATTAAAGCTCACTTTCTTCCTCGGAATTTGACTCTTCTTGACCTTCTTCCACACTTTCAAATTGATAAGCATAATGAGCCCAATCAATGATTTCATTTGATCTTCCAAAGTGAGGATATGCTCATCATTTTGAGTCAAATTGTGTTTCAAGTCCTCAAGTGCCAACCTTTGCTTCTCCTCATTTTCAAGAATGGCCTCCAACATGAGCATCATCCTCTCATTTTGAGCAGTTGAGAGTTTTTCTTGATTTTGATCAAGTGCCAAAGAAGGATTTTCGACTTCAATCTCTAAGGAAGGTTCTTGGATATCATTCACCTATGAGGCTTTTTGAACCTCTAAAGCTTCAATAATTTCTTTCCTTTTTGAGTTCAACCTTTCAAGCGCCAAGTCATTTCGGAGACTATTCTTCAAAAGCTCCTCCAAGGAATTTTGCTATTTGTTTCCTCGTCCAAGTAAGCATTCCATCATGAACTTGAACTCTCCATGTCGACCATGCTCAGTTTTTTCCACTTCCTCATCCCTATAATTTACATCACAACAAGTAGAATCATCATAGCGGGGGCTTAGGAAGGGAAGGACAAATAAGAACAATCATCCCAATGACCATTTTGACGACCACACTTATCACAAATACTACACCATGGGTTTGATATTGTGCACACAATCAACCCCCGGGAGAATTTAAAAAAAAATTCCACAAGTGTGGTCCTCCACAATAAGGACAAGGGTCATCAAAGTGTGAACAACTACCATCCGACCAATTTTCATTATATGATGCCATTTTTTTTCTCAAAAACTAAGAAAATAAACAAGAAACAAACAAGAAAAATAGACCAAGGTAAGAAATATAATTACAAAAATATTCACAAGTTTGGACCAAAGAACTTACGCTTATTTCTCAAACAACCTAAATTATGCCAAATTGTTCCCCGGAAACAGTGCCAATTTCGATGACATCCAAATCCACTACTAAAAATTAAATGGATTCGGTCGCATGCAATATAACTTACCCAACTATGAGTCGGGGTAAAATCCCAAAGAGAATAATATGTAGGCGATTAGGAATGTAAGAAAATTATCACTTGTTATGCAATGCCAAACACTTAGAATTTGTTGTGAAAATGTTTATACCTAAATGCGAAAATGTAAACTATCCTAGAAAGAAAGTAAATTGATCAATGGATATAAGTATGGATGCATCGGGAATTACACTTAAGTAACGATCCAACGTATTTCACAATTTTACAAATATGAGCGAGCTTTTGTTAATTAGCCTTGGGTAATAATTCTATGTTAGCTTCTTCCGAAGACTAACAAGACTTCCTAATTGAATTATCCCTAAAACAATCAAGAGATTAAGCACACCCGAATATGGCTACAAATAGTTCAATCCTATCCCTGGGTAGAATCTATAAAGTGAGGGTTAAAGCCTCAAGTTCTTGTTAATTAATCTTTCCCAAAATTAATTCAAAGTTAATGGGCGAGTCCTAGGGTTAGCTAATCCCTTTCGAAACATTAAAGAATAAAAATAATTAAAGAAACAATAACTCACTTCATAAATAAATAAATATCATTCAATACATAAGCACAACAAGGTATTTAATCCACACTTTAAATATGAATATTCCCATAAACAAGATTCAAGTATTGGATAAAATACTACACACTTAAATATTAAATATAAAGGAAGGAAATGAATAAATGAGCATAAATTAGTAAGAAAATCTCAACCAAAAGCTTCAAATCTTCAAGACTCAAGTGTGTGTGCAAGAACCCTAGGTTTTAAAACGTGTTCTCTCTAGTGTAAGGACTGAAAATAAGCCAACGGTCTGTCTAAGATGTAAAAGTTATCTGCTAGGTCTTGTATTTGTGGGTTTGGAATTGAGGAAATGCGAATTATCATTTTTACCCAGAACTGATGCCCGTTGACCGCACCTGCGGAAAGATCCTCACAGGTGCTGTTCAGCAGATGCGGATCGCCCATCGCAAATGCGGAAAATGAAGGGAAGCACTGGATCCGCAGATGCGGTCTTGAAAGCGCAGATGCGCAACCGCAGAAGCGGGTCTTAACTTAGATATGCGATCTCAGTTCATGTTGCTCAACTCCGTAGATGCAGACTCTCTCCTCGCAAGTGCGAGATCACTTCTGCGCGCAATATTCCGCAGATGTGGAATCCCTGGAGACTTATGCATTCTTTCAACCTTTTTTCGCTCAGTTTGTCTTCAATTGAATTCAAATCATTTCATGGAGACATTTACCTAAAAATCTAACAATAAACACCATAACGACCTCATATTGTCATTAAAGGACGCAAAATCTAAAGAAAAGAGACTAAAATGGGTGGTAAAATCACCACTCATCAGGCTATTTTGGCTCATTTTCTTTCATCTCCTGGGCGATTTTGGAGCTCTTGGAGAGGGGTTTTTACCTAGAAATTTGAGGTATGTAATTTCTACACAACGTGAGTTAAATACATAGTTTATGGGTAGATTTATAACATGTAAATTAGTGCAAATCATGGGTTTAGGTGAAGACCTAGGGTTTTGATAAAAATAGGATTTAACTACAAAATTTGTTATGGAATTTAGTAAAAATTCATATATTTGAGTCCATGAGGTTATGTGGAACAACTTTCTTCAAATATTTGCGGAAATAGGGCACGTGGGCCAGGGGGTAAACTTTAGGGATTCTTCAAATAGGCTTGGGAAATCAATTTGATAGTTAGGATATTAACTTTTGATCATGTATTGATTATTTTATATAACATTTAACTAGTTTCAAGGTCTTTGGCACCAAATTTAGGGTTTGAGCACAATCTTGGACCGAAAAGTAGGCTTTGAGATGAGGTAAGTCTCTTTTCTAACCTTGTAAGAGGGAGTTAACCTCATAGGTGAATTGATTAATATGTTCTCCTATTTTTGGGGCCTACGTACGTACGAGGTGACGAGAGTCCGTAAGTTGCTACTAATTATGCTTATGTCCCGGTAGTATAGGACCTATACCATGCTAGATTTACGATGTTTTCACCTTTCTTGTTAACTTAATTGCTTAAATCATGTTAGAACTTGATAAAGGAATGGTAGAAGGTTAAATTGCATTTACTTATATTCTTGGACGGCCACTTGACTGTTATTGAGAATTGTTGTTTCTTTAAATAATTGCCTCTTAATAAATCTTGAATTGGTTGTTATGAAGTATTTTCTCCTTTTCGTGGAGCGGGCCAAATGTCTCGGTAGCAGGTAGATGCATCTACGGTTCGTGCCGTTCGATCCTCGGTAGTGCACAATTTAAAAATTTTTATGTTGGACCGAGCCACACGTCCTCATCATAAGTTGCACATGATAAATCTTTGAAACCAATTATAATTGATATTGTTTCATTGACTTGAAATATAAATTGTTAAATGATGGAAATAAACTTGGGATATACTATTAGCGAAATAATTGTTTATTATTCATGTTATTTAGTTTTCAGATATATTTCTGTAATCTATGCTTAGTTATCATTTGACATTTTATTTTTAACACATTGTATGTGTCAAAATCGACCCCTCGTCACTACTTCTTCAAGGTTAGACTTGATAGTTACTGGATATATGTTGTTTATGTACTCACTCTACACGTCTGCACTTAATGTGCATGATATGAGACAGGTGCATCTGGATATCAGTTTGGTGCGTACACTTGATCACTACTGTGAGACTACACAGTGAGCTGCCTTCCGAGTCATTCTGCAGCAGCCGAAGTTTTTCTTTTGCTTGTATTTTCTGTCTACTTCATTTCTGACAGTAGCATAGAACTCTCTTTTGTATATTCTACTAGTTTCTCATACACTCGTGATACCAGATCTTGGTTGTTTAAGCTAGTAGACATGTGATGGTTTTTGGGTTATCTTATTTATTTCAGTGCTTTAAAAATCCTGATCTCTCATTTTTATTAAATGCTTAATTCTTATTTATGCACAAACTAAAAATCAACTATTTCAAGTCTTTAAAAAAAAGGATCACATAGTTAGTTCACAATCGGTTTGCCTAGCGATAACGTTCGGCGCCATCACGGTCCATAAGAGAAATTCGGTCGTGACAACATGGTATCAGAGCTCTAGGTTCACGTAGGTCTCACAAGTTTTGAGCAGGCCTAATAGAGTCTTGCGTATAGGTGCAGAGACGTCTGTACTTATCTTAGAGAGTCTATAGAGTGTTAGGAAACTACTCCTTATTCATCTCTCATTGTGCAGTTGATGTTATACTAAGTGTCTTTCTCTTATTCTCTCACAGCTGGTGAAAACGCGCATGGAGGATGTTCCAGACCCTGGAGGAGCTGCTCCCCCTATTGCTAGAGGCCGAGGTAGAGGCTGGGGGAGGGAACCAACCCAAGTAGGGTATAAGGCGTCCTAGAGTTTCCCCAGATATACCACCAGCAGATCCAGTGGAGGAACCCACTATTGAGGAGCAAGGCGAGGTGCCTATAACGGTTCCAGCCCGGATAGATTTCATGTTAGCACCGGGCTTCCAGGACGTTATGGGTCGTATGTTGCGGTCATGGATATAATGACTCGGGATGATTTATTTCCAGCGGACCTAGCCACATCTCAGGAGGGAGGGGGAGCACAGACCCCTACTGCTCAGGCTCCGGGACATGCAACAGCCATATATGAGACCCGGGGTGCACTACCCGTGGGCGACGCCCAGCCAATTGCAGCAGCTATACTTTAGCCTAGACCAGCTGCGATTGGCGAGGCGCATAAGCTATTGGATAGATGAACCAGGCTTCACCCTCCTGTCTTCGAAGGTGAGAGACATGAAGACCCCCATGACTTCATTGATAGGTGTGATGCGAGACTAAATTGCATAGTTTAACATGTGATATACCTTACATTTTATGCGCATTAATGATAAAAATACACTTGTTATGTGCTTAATGGAGTTTATTTCATGTGTAGGTGAAGTGGAGATGGAAACGGGGCTAAAAGGATGCAAATACGTCAAAAAATACGCGAAAGGAGGCACCCGGGCGATAGCCGGGCGACAGAGCCAAACAGCCTGCCCTACCCTGGCGTTAGCCAGGCGTTAGGGCTGAAACGCCAGCCCTACCCTGGCGTTAGCCAGGCGTTAGCCACCAAACGCCAGCCCTTGCCTGGCGTTAGCCAGGCGTTAGCCACCAAACGCCAGGTCCCCATTTTGACGGTTTAAGTGTTTCCCGGTTGAAATAGAAGTCACCTACACGGTTAGGGTTCACCCTAAACCTATAAATAGACTCCTACAACACAATTACACGGGATTTTCGAGGATCAACATTAGACAAGAAGAAAATTCCATTAAAGTGCAAGAACATCGATTTCTACATTTAGTAATTCTTATTTTATATTTCAATTATGCAATTTCTTGTAGTTTT
>MDKI01201643.1:0-18460 GCA_005239505.1 Nicotiana paniculata
CCCCCCCCTCTTTCATCCTCTCTTTTTTTCCCGCACTCCGTCCATATTACCTTAATTTTTGTCAAGTCAAACTTAACCATTGCACACACACTAAAAAGAATCAAGATTAAGATGATAAATTACAGAATAATCTAACTACAAATGTGTTATACCGAACAAAACCAACTACTTAGCTTTGTTAACCATATAGTTTTGTCAAAAGGAAATATGTCAATGCTCTACTAGGAAAAGCAAAAGAAAGATATTATAGCCCCATTTGGTGAAATGGCTTCTATAGTTGCACCTTAAAAACTGGTCTTAACCTTCACAAAAATTAATACGAACAATGGATTACTGCCACCAAACAATTGAAGGATGTTACTGAATACGGGTAGTCTGAAGTACTTCTCAGGCCTAATGTTCCTTCTAATTAAAGAGCCTCCCTGAGGTCAGATTTAACAAATTACAAAAAGAAAAAAGAAAAAAAACAAGGGAGAAGCTCCTTGTAGGACAAAAAAGCCACAATGTAAAATGAAAAACTTAAAGCTATCACCTACTTAATGATATCAAACTCTAAAAACTCAAAGGTGGATAGTCACTTACGAATTTCGATCATGAGAAACAGTAACTATTTTGTTGGATCTTGAACTCCAATCTATACCGGACACAATTTGGTCATGCTGCAGCATCAAGAAACATAAGAAACAAATAAATGAAAACGTTGTAAAAAGGAATGAGAATAAAACATAACACTGAGATATGATTATAGAAGATAAATAATGGATAAGTAAAAAAGTATGGGAATGCACATAGATTACCAAATCACATAGAGTTTTTCTCTTCCTTAAATTTCAATTTTCTAATTGTGGTCATTTTATAAAAAATTACCAAATAACATGAAAGAAAAGTTCTCTAAAATTTTCAACAGCACACGGATAGATCTTAGAAGCTAAAATTGAAGGAGAGCAACAGACTTTATTGCTGTTGTAAAATAGCCCCCTTACCCAAATATTTAACCACTAATCCTTCTTTTTTTTTTTTTTTGGGGGGGGGGGGGGGTTATAGGAGAGAGCACCCCAAGCTCAAATACAAAGTTATAGGCAGTAAAACAACAGATACCACCGATATTTTGACCTTTGAACAATTTAATAACGTGAAGCAATGATTTAAGACTATATTTACCTTTTGAAGAACATGAACCTTCTCCCACTTGTCCTCGGATAGTTTATATATATGTACTTCACTATTGTTAGGACAAAGTGCAATCACTACAAAAACAAGTTACACATGCCTTAGCAACTCTTCCTCCCTTCCTAAAAATAACAATACATGGAAAAAACCACTACATTACCACATAAAACATACTTTGTATACATTAAAGCACCAGTCTCACATGCAGATTCAGAATTTTAAATTATTGGGTGCCTAAATCACTGCACTCAATTAACTCTCCGTGCCAATACTTGCAAATTTAGCATAAATACCTATTTCTCATTATAGTTTCGTTCTATATGCTATACATATTGTTGGAACAGAAAGCAATGGGTGCAAAAAATGACTGCCAATTGCCAAACCTTGCATCCCATGACCCAGTGGCGGAGCTAGAAATTTATACAAGGGGATTAATAAGATATTACAATGTTACAATTGCCATTTGAACCGTACACTAAAGTAATTTTTTAAACCCCTTTGCCACTAGATTGGAATCTTCCCTTATGTCAAGGGGATTCAAAAATATATATATAACCGAAAAAATTCGTTTTTGTTCTCACTCTCAAGAAAAAATTAACATTCTCAAAAAAATTCATTTCTATTCTATTTATGCAGTATCATTTTCAGACGAATGGGATTCAATTGAACCCTTGGCTCTACATAGCTCCACCACTGCCATGACCATTCTGGTGGAGCAAAATCACTAGAAAAAGGTACAACTGACTCATCCTACTCAAAAGTAAATAAAATAAAAAGGAAAGAAAATGACATGTATGTGCAACCCACTTAAACATAGGGAAAAAAACATGAATTTTTTGCTGTAAAAATCCATGTTCCTAAAGGAATACAACTCTATAGATGAAACACCCCCCAGAGCAATACGGTGATGCTTCTGCATAAAAATTCAATTTTTGTTGCCATATGATAATTATTCATTCGAATAGCAATAATCCTAATAGAGTTTAAGTTCTATGCTCTGACAATGCAAAATTATATACGCAATAACATCACACTAAAAAGGTAATTTCACTAACTCTATTTAATAACATTTGTTTCGTAACCAAGAATAAATTGTAAGTAACAAGCTATAACAGCTAACATGTTAAATTACTGGTGAAAAAAAATTCATTACATAGTCAGTATATGTAACTTCAATACTAATCTTGTTATAAAACATATTAAAATGATGGGTAAAAGAGATGAGGAATTGAGGGGAGAAAAGGAGAAGAGAGTACTGGAGAGATCGGGACTCCAAGCATGGCAAGTAATGCACTGAGCAAATTTATGTATTGAAGTTGCTGCCATTGATTAATTTGTCTACAAAAGAAGGAAAAAAATAATGGATCAACAAAAAAAAATTGATTTTCAGTGAATATGGAAGATCTGAAGGGAAAAGGGGTGAATTACAGAAGGATCTGTACCTGCAAAACTGAGATCTACAAATGCCAAATGCAACTGGTAAATTTGTAGTGTATTTCAAGAATCTAAAATGCTTCAATCAGACGGAAAAGAAAAGAAGAATAAGAAGAAAAAAAGAGTGGAATCGGCATTTACACTGAAGTTATAAAATCAGTTTTGCGTTAAAAAATAAAATAAAATAAAATGGATTTTTTTCTCTTTTACCCTTGCAAGCAACTATTTAAGTTCCCTAGCCGAAAAAATTATATAATTTATATATATATAACATATTTTTAACTATTATTTTAAACGGTTATACAATATTATTTTCTCAAATAAAACCAGTTTAGCGAACTTTTGGGCTCGAATGGTGGCCTTCGACGGGCAGAAACCGAAGTGCACAGATAGCGACCAGTATTTAAGGCATGGCCGAAGTTTATTAATTCTTGCAAGTTTAGCCACTTCAGAATAACTTCAGATATACACGATGTAATAAGTTGAGAAAAATTGCATATAAAGTTTCTGAAATTTTGGCATGTTTCTAGTGAAAGCAAACTTCAGACATACATGACTGAAATTTGGCCTACCAAAGCTAAACATCAGACATTTTGACTAACTTCAAACATAATGTGCGTCGGAAAATAGCCATGTAATCATAATACCAATACTCAAATCTCCACAATCAATTAATGTATCCTAAAATAATTAGAAAATGCTAAAATTTCTATAATAAAAATGGAAAAACTTACTAGTAAATGGAGATAATAAAAACTAATGAAAACATGCAATCAACAGTATGAAACTATCTACGATGCAATTGCATAAAACGGTATAAACAAATAAAGTTTAGTGATGAAAATGATGCACCTAATTTACCCCATAAGGAGAAGTTATTGGAAGATAAAAAGTTTAACTTTCTGAAAAGTCTAGGAAAATTTAAAATGTAATATCTGTTAAGAGCTAATAATTGACATCTTAAACTGCAAGCAATGACATATAACGCATTACATGTCCAAAATTTAGAAGCCAAAATTGAAATGACGAAGAAGGAGGAGGAGGAGGAAGGGATGAGGAGTAGAAGAAGAGGAATATACACACAAAAGAATTTTGTCTAAAATTTATTAAAATTGGCTACGAGTTAAATAATTTGAAAAAAAAAACTAAATATGACTTAAATAACAAGGTGAAAACTGACTACTTAGTGCAATTCCTACGTTTCACTAATTATTAGGTCCTGTTAATGGTCCGATGTGTAGAAGCCCACAATTATTTTAGTGCTTACATTGGGGAGAAAGTCATCATTGTTGTTTAAAACATAATCAGTATGTAAAGTATCCGATTTCCTTTAGATTTTGGAGCGTAAATAGAGAAGGTTTTCGTCCAGCCTCATGTCTATATAAAGCATCACGTTGTTGTTATTGAATCTAATGCCATTCCGTACAAATACAGAGAATCATATAAAGAAAATATCATTCATATTTCATACCAAGAAGGTGCTTTCAAGTATTCAAGCTGCTCAAATGAAGAACCAGGTCCAGAAGACGAAGTTGTTGAAGTTCTTTAGTTGTTTAGTTTGAGTCGGTTGTTCTTATATTGTAACCTATTTGATGTTTTATTTTGTTGAGTATTGGGATTTTGATGATTAACGAAGTTTCTCCTGAGGAAATGCTCTAAGAACCAAGTCCTCAAGGTAGCTGATGAAATGCTCCAAGAACCAGACCCTTAAGGTTGTTGTTGAAGGTTCTTACAAGGCAATAAATTTTTAAAAAAACTACTCGAGTCCAGTTGGGTGGAAGAAGGTTGCTAACGTGATAAGGGTCATTATCCAAGAAGATATACTTGCATAAGTGATAGACAAGAGTTACAAGAATGGTGGAGTCTTTAGAACTGTAGGAGTCCCATCAAATGAGAAGTTGACTATGCATAGGATTCTCTTAGCTTAGTAAACTTAAAATTATCTTTTTGGACTGTGGACACCATCCTTTTGCACATCGACATTGGAACTAAATTTTCAACACTCAAGTCGAATACTAGTTTTAATGTTCTTTTTGAGTCAATTAGTGAATGTGTTTTAGGAAATCGAGTTGTAATCAAGTATTATACATAATCAGTGAGTTGGAGTAATTGTTTGAGTTTGCAAGTTAGAGTAACTTATAAGTCAAATAGTTAAAGTAGGAAAAGTGGAGGGTATTGATTCACAGTTCTTATAATCGATAAATTTGGCTCATTTGTTTTAGTGAAATTGAAGTTAAAATCCTACATGGTAGGTCTTGGTTTATGCAACTTTGAGCCGGGTGATTTTCCACGTGAAAATTGTTGTGTTTCTTTTACTGTAAAGAATCAAGTTCTTTAGTAATTCAGCTAAGACACTCAAATTGACAGATTTGCCTTGCCTAACTAAATTAGGTGTTTTTACCTCGAAAAATATGAATAATAATTAAATTTGATTTGTGGTTTTAAAGATACGTGATCTATTCCAATACCAGTGAATAAACAAGTAATATTAAGTATAAGGGAGAAGAATTGATGAACCGAGTCAATGTTTCTAATACAATGGGGACCTCGAGCTCGATATCCTCAGAGGCCTCGAGGTGGGTTAAAAATAATAAAATAAGGACAGTAAAGTGAGAGTGATAAAGCCGAGGAATAATTCTGGAGCACAATAAAAGAGAAAAGTAAGATAGAATATTCTTTTGCCAGTAGTGATATGATCTTTAGAAATGATTGGGGTCCCTATATAGGAGGGGAAAACGCTAATATGGTACACTTCTACTTAGGATAAAGGATTCTATTGGTACAACTATATAACAACCTAGTACGAATTTGTACAAATTCGTGCAAATCTTATCCAAAAATTTACGCCTTGATCTTTGTGCCTTTGAGAGATTCCCGATCTTTCTTGAGTATCATCGAAATGGCTCTATCTCGAGGTAGACCGTGCCAAGCCTCTGATTCGTTCCCTCGAGGTGTGCATGTTTCAGCCAGGCCTGATCTCTACTTCGAGTTGCCCGAACTCGAGCTCGGTGTTTGATTAAGACCTCAAAATCGGGTTCTCCGATTTCGACCGTACGCAGATAGTCCCCGCGTTTCTTAGAATGTAATGATAAGAAACGATTTGATGCTTGACTCTTTGACGCCCTAATCATGACGTCAGACTCGTGAGGTCAGCGATTGGCGTGACTGAAAGGTCGTGCAAGGCTCACGTCTGCACATCTTTCGAGGAGTCATTAATTAAAAGTAGCTCTTGGCCAACCGTTTATCTTCCCCAACACGCACAAATGGACTCTATAAATACTGAACCCATTTCTTTTGCTGACTTTACTCTCTTTAACATACTCAAAACCTGCTACTCTCTTATTTCCTCTGTGATCATATCTTTCTTGTCTTCATTTGCCATCAGCTTTATCTTTTTTCTTCTGAATTTACAGTAACAATGACAAACACTTCCAAGACAGATCCACGCAAAGAGAAGGTTTCTTCGTCTTCACGCGTATCTAAGGGCAAAACGGCGTTACCTCCTCGTATTGAAGAGTGTATCCCTGGACCTTGTGATACGTCTGCCGATTTCAAAGTTGACAGACCTGCTTTGATCCCAGGTCGATGCGAGCCTATGTCTCGGTATATCATCTTGATAACCAAACTCAAACAGGTAAAGGCAGATTGCCGTTGGGCAGATACGGTGAACGCGGAGATCACTTCACCCGAAGAATATATCACCACTTTCAAAGCAGGGTACCTAAGTGTGTATACCTACCCATTCACCTTAGGCCCCATAGATCCTTCTCTACCCTACCTAGATCTAGTGATTCTCGACTTCTGTCAACAATACCAAGTGACGTTAGGCCAAATTTACCCTTCTTTTTGGCGAATTGTTCACTTGATTAGATACTTCTCGAGCAAGGTCGAGGGGATGTCTTTTACCCTCGACCATATGATCAGGCTATACAGCTTGCAACGTCGGTCCTCGAAGTCTTTCTTCTCCAGCATCGACGAAGATAAGGACCGAGGGTGAATGAGTCACTTTGTTCGAGTTAGGACCTCCGACCTGATTCCTGCTGAAAAGATGTCGTTTCTAGAGGAATGGAATATGAATTGTAAGTACCGACTTATCGAGTGTGTTTCATTACTTTGACGTTCCCATCTTCTTTTGAACTAACTCCCTTTTCGATGATGCAGCCGTCACTTGGTATCCAGGTACGGTTGTGGACCTCCCGGGCTGGGTTCGGCAACTGGCTTCCACTTCCTCATACGCCGAGCACGTCTGGACCGATTTGGTCAAAGGCCGGTGGGAGGCCAAAAACCACAGTGAGCTTTTATCATTTGCATATCCAAATCCCTTAGAGAAATACTCTTTAGCAAAATACCTAACTTTGTATTTGTGCAGGCCTCGGGGATGCTGTTTCGATGACGTCACCTCACCTGGTGAGGAAGAAACCCCAAAACCAACCAAAGACAAGAATAGGAAAAAAGAGTCGCCGACGAACTCTCCGAAGCTAAAGAAAACCAAGGTTCGAAAGTCTAAGGTCGATACAGTGGCCTTAACTCCGAAAACTTCCTAACGTCTTTGTGCTAAGGACGAAGAGGGAGACGAGGTTGAGGTCGAAGATGATGACCGCCCGTTAGTGGTTCGAAGAAGAGGAAGCATCGATGCTTCAAAGGTTGCTGAATCGAGGGCTGCTGATGTGGTCCAGTCTCATGCTGAGGAGGTTTCCGAGGGGAGCTCGAGAAAATACCTCGAGCTGACCAGTGACAAGAAAACACCTTATACCATAGGGAACTTGATCGATGAACTCGAATAGCCCAACCCTGAGGTGTCTCGAATCCGGGAGAACGCCCTGATTGAATCATTCAGGGTGATTGATGTGGATGACTCTCCGCCAGGCCCGTTGTTCTATGCAGGGAAGATATGTGACGCCCATGATATAAAGACTCCCTATTTGGGAACATCCCACGGGGAGGACGACATCTTCAGAGAATGCCTTGCCGGGATCGAATAGGGCCCCGACCTTGACGCCTCGCTCATCTTCGAAGAGGCTGAGAAGCTTCGAAAGCAGGTAAACTTTTCCTTAACAATTATACTTAGAGTTTGATTTTTGCCTTTCTGACTCCCTTCCTTCGTGATAAGGCCGTGATGCTCTATGAAAAATCTTTCTCCAAGTCTCGATCTGACCTCGCCCATTGTGAATATGAGCTCAGGAATCTCATGTTAGAGATGGGCGAACTCAAGGCTCTCTATGCCAAAAGAGAGGGGGAACTCAACGATCTTCGAGCATGTTCGGAGAAGGCTTCCCAAGAGCGGGCCAAGATCGTCGAACAAGTAATATAACCTTTGTGGGCTTATTTTTTATTTACTTGTTTCGGTGTCTAATGCTTTAATTTTGCAGCTTCAGTAGAAGGCCGGCCTGGTGGAGCAACTTCGGGAGGAGGTTAAGAACAAAGAGGCTGAAACCCTCGGATGGAAGCTAAATATGGATCGTCTAGCCTCTGAGAAGGACACTCTTCGGGAAAAACTGGCCTCGGTCGAGCACAAGCTTCAGAGTGCAAAAGAGGAGAGCCGCAAGTTTAAGGAGCTTCACACTGAGACGGTCGCAGAACTAGTCAAAGTCATGTACGAAGCTGATGCATTCGTGTCCTCATATTGCACTGATGCTGCTGCTGTAAATGCTTGGACTTGGGAGATCTCTGCTGCTGCCGAGCTCAAGTTAACATGTGCCATCAATTACCCTAAGCTGGAGTCTCGAAGGCACACTCTCAAGGAGGTGCATGCTAAAGGCTTTGACCTGTCCGTCGAAATCGAGAAGGTGAAGGCTTTGGAAGAAGAGGCAGTTGTATTGCTCTCTACCGATGAGGATTCTGCCAGCGGCTCCGATAGTGAGGGAGACGAAGGTGAAGTCCCTAAGGAGGAGGAGAAGGGCCCCTAAGGTGAGGCTACCGAAGATGTAGCTCCAGTGGATACAGCCTCCGAGCAAGTGATCCCGGGAGTAGATTAGGTTCTTTTTTCTTTTGTGTAAGGGCCTTGTGTGGAGGTCTTTTAAATGTACTTTTGAATCATTTTTTGAATATAAAGAAATTTTTTTTCTTCATCTTCTTTTCGTGTTAAATTCCGTTTTGTCTTCACTTGTGAAATAAAATTTGATGTTGTAGGCAATCGGTCCGCCTATTGGCCTTAGAATACAATACCGTTAGGTTCTGCGTTTGATCAACGATCGATAGTAGGTTGCCACTTAAGGTTCGATCTTCGAGCTAATCTTTTATTTGGCTTGATGTTAATTCAGGGTGAAGGGACCTTTGAGTCTGAGCTATATAAGGTTTCGATCATGGTATGCTTTGACTTTTATGATTTTGGTCCCTAGGTTTAATATTGGCATTTAGGCTCTTTTAGGTTGGCCCTTAGGCTCTTTAGGTAGGGCCGATTCGGCCTTTAAAATGGCTATAATTTTTCCCTCCTTCCGGCTAAAAGACTTAGTGAAAAAAATTTGGTATGCCTTAGCATGTATTTTTTGTATTCATACTTGTTAGATTTTTCGAAGGTTCGATCGATTGGGACCTCGTTTGTAATTCGTTATGTACCGATAATCGAATACCTCTTGAGGTTTTTTCAAAGGTTGATATTATCGAAGCCTCTGATTTATTCGAGGGTTGGTTCTATCGAAGCCCTTTATCATTTGATTTTGCCGAGGGGAGCCTGACTTAACCGGTTTTTCGAAGTGTTTGAAGGCCTTTAGTTTTATGGCGCAAGTTGGATGTCTTCGAGTCACATTATTTCGGCCGTAGAATTTTTATATGACTGTAGTCTGTAGTATGGTTGTAGCCTTTAGTCCTCGAGTACGATAGCCTTAGCCTTTATATTGAGGGGATGCCTCTTCGAGGTCTTATGAGTTCGAGTATTCCTCTTTGAGGTCTTACGAGTTCGAGTTTGCCTATTTGAGGTCTTATGGGTTCGAGTTATTGATAACTCGATATGTTGACTGTTGATGATAGTCCCCGAGTAATCGGGGGAGTATTCTCGTTCTAGCTCTTGAGCCGTTCTTTTGTGGAATAAATGTGAAGTTCGTATACTAGTAGACTTCTTTGAAACACAAAGTGTTGTGATATAACAAGAATTCTTCTTTGAATAATTGATATATGCAAACATGTTTTTGCCGTCAGGGGCCCGATTGTTCTACATGGACACGGTTCATTTGATCGTTTGGCCCATTACAAAGTTCTCCTATCGAGGACCTTATTGGAGTAAATTGTTTTCTTCGAGAATACAATCTCCATGGGTGATGCCCCCCAGTATTCAAGGTTAATTGAAAAGAAACCTTGAATACTTTGTTGAATTCCCCCTAGGTAGCATATAAATGTTGCCTCGTTAAAAACCTTGACGGTAAGACCCATTTGGGATAAAACCCGATCTAAGGAAAAAAGAGTGCAACACATGCTTTAAAACCTAAGGTCTTCGAGTTGAAGGGTGCTTCGATGTCTCCAATCAATCATCTGCAAAGAGTTAGTCTTAAATATAAACGGGAAATGGGAGAAGGTCATACCTTAGCAATAATATCGTTTGAGCAGTGATATGTTCCAATTATTTGGTAGTTGCTCGCCTTCCATTGTGCTAAGCTTGTAGGATCCCTTTCCTATGACTCCGAGGACTCGGTACGGTCCTTCCCAATAGGCCCCTAGTTTCCCTTTGTTTGGGTCTCGAGTATTGAGGGTGATTTTTCTTAGGACCAAGTCCCGAACTCCAAAATAGCGAAGGTTTGCCCTTCTATTGTAATACCTCTTGATCCTTTGCTTTTGTGTGGCCATTTGAACGAGTGCATCTTCTCGTTTTTCTTCTAGCAATTCGAGGCTAGTGTTCATGGCCACGTGGTTCGAATCCTCGGTGGTATGTTGAAACATGGGGCTAGGTTCCCCGACCTCGACCGAAATCAACACTTCGGACCCATATACCAAAGAAAATGGGGTTTCCCCTGTGCTCGATTTTGACGTCGTTCGATATGCCCATAGTACCTCGAGTAATACTTCTCTCCATTTTCCCTTCGCACCATCCAACCTTTTCTTCATGTTTTGAATGATGGTCTTGTTTGTGGATCGGCCTGGCCATTTTCACTCGGGTAATAGCGCGCTGATATAATACTTTTGATCTTATGGTCCTCGAGGAGTTTTTTCACTTTGCTACTGATGAACTGCTTTGCATTGTCGCATACTATCTCGTGCGGGCATTCCGAACCGGCATACAATGTGATCCTATATGAAGTCGATGACCTCTTTTTCTCTTATTTTTTCGAATTCCTGCACTTCTACCCATTTTGAAAAGTAGTCAGTCATAAACAAAATAAATTTAGCTTTACCTGGCGCCGTTGGTAGGGGAGCGACGATGTCCATCCCCCATTTCATGAATGGCCATGGGGATAGGATCAAATGGAGTTGTTCATCGGACTGATGGATCATCGGCGCGAACCTTTGGCATTTATCGCACCTTCGAACGAACTCCTAGTCATCTTTTTCCATGTTATCCCAATAATACCCTGCTCTGATCACCTTGCGAACCAAAGAATCTGCACCAGAGTGATCCCACAAGTGACTTAGTGGATTTCTCATAGCACATAATCGGTGTCCCGCGGTCCCAAATTTACTGCCAGTGGTCCGTCAAAGGTTCTTCAATATAATGTTCCATTCTCATCGAGTGAGAATCGAGTTTCTTTGGCTTGTAAGGCCTTTGACTCTTTTGGGTCTGAGGGGAGCTTCCCGTGCTTCAAGTATTCGACGTACTTATTCCTCCAATCCCATGTCAAAATTGTTGAATTTATTTTCGCATGGCCTTCTTCGACCACCAACCTCGACAATTGGACGACAGTCCCCGGGACAATGTCATCTTCTTCAACCGATGACCTCAAATTCGCGAGTGCATCAGCCTCGCTATTCTGTTCTCGAGGTACATGGTCCAGTGTCCATTCCTTGGAGCGATGCAAAGTCACTTGAAGTTTGTCTAAATATATTTGCATTATGTCTTATCGAACCTTGAAGCTCCCGTTCACTAGATTTAATACCAAAAGAGAGTCGCACCTAGCCTCAATGACCTCTGCTCCCAGGCCCTTGGCTAGTTTGAGACCTGCAATCATGGCCTCATAGTCAGCCTCATTGTTAGTTAATTTTGAGGTTTTGATAGATTGTCTGATGATGATGCCCATAGGCGGTTTTCAAACTATACTGAGCCCAGACCCTTTCACATTTGAGGCACCGTCTGTGAAGAGGGTCCCTACCCCCGATGATGTACCCGTTTTTAGCAAGAGTTCATTTTCTACTTTGGGTACGAGGGCAGGCGTAAAATCGGCAACGAAGTCTACCAAAATTTGAGACTTGATAGTCGTTCGGGGTTGATATTCAATATCACACTCTACAAGTTCGATGGCCCATTTGGCCAATCGACCCGATAATTCGGGCTTATGCAAGATATTTCGAAGTGGGTACGTAGTCAATACACATATGGGATGACATTGAAAATATGGTTTTAATTTCCTAGATGCACTTACTAATGCAAGAGCTAATTTTTCCAAGTACGGGTACCTGGTTTCGGCATCTCCTAGGGTCTGACTTACATAATAAATAGGAAACTACATACCTCGTTCTTCTCGAACCAACACGCCACTTACCGCTACCTCGGACACGGTAAAATATAAGTAGAGATTTTCATCCTCCTTCGGAGTATAAAGCAAGGGTGGGCTCGAGAGATACCGTTTTAATTCTTCTAAGGCCTGTTGACACTCCGGAGTCCATGCGAAGTCGTTCCTCTTCTTGAGTAAGGAGAAGAAATGATGACTCCGATCTGATAATCTCGAGATAAATCAGCCTAGGGCAGCTATCCGTCTGGTTAATCGTTGTACAACTTTCACATTGTTTACGACGGTGATTTCCTCGATGGTTTTGATTTTTTTGGGGTTGATCTCGATCCCCCTGTTTGACACCATGAATCCTAAGAACTTGCCCGAGCTAACTCTAAAAGCGCATTTCTCGGGGTTGAGTTTCATGTTGTATTTTCTTAGGATATCGAATGTTGCC
Organism: Nicotiana paniculata; assembly: GCA_005239505.1. Lineage (NCBI taxonomy): Eukaryota > Viridiplantae > Streptophyta > Magnoliopsida > Solanales > Solanaceae > Nicotiana > Nicotiana paniculata. The sequence continues at coordinate 12,634 of MDKI01201643.1, forward strand.
TGCAAATGAGTCAAATGGTCCTTTGCGCGCAATGACTTAACTAGCATGTCATAAATATAAACTTCCATAGATTTTCCTATTTGATGTTCGAACATTTTGTTAACTAAGCGTTGGTATGTAGCTCTTGTATTTTTTAGCCTAGAGGGCATTACGTTATAACAATATGTACTAAACTTTGTGATAAACGAAGTCTTTTCCTGGTCCTCCGGGTTCATTCAAATTTGATTGTACCTAGAGTAGGCATCGAGAAAAGTAAGGATCTCGTGGCCAGCCGTGGCATCGATCAATCGATCGATATTGGTCAATGAAAAAGAGTCTTTAAGGCATGCTTTGTTCAAATCTTTGTAGTCTATACACATTCTAAGTTTTTTTCCCATTTTAGGGCCTACTACTACATTAGCTAGCCACTCAGGATACTTAACTTCCCTAATAGACCCTATCTTAAGGAGTTTGGTTACCTCGTCTTTGATGAATATGTGCTTTACCTCGGACTGAGGCCTCCTCTTTTGTTTCACCAGTTTAAATCTGGGATCGATACTTAGTCGATGGGTGGTTATCTCCGGCGGGATCCCTGTCATGTGACCAAGCAAAGCAATCAATGTTATCGATAAGGAATTGAATGAGTTTTGTCCTGAGTTCGGGGGTTAATCCCATACCCAGGTATACCTTTTTTTCCGGTAGGCACTCGATCAATATCACCTGCTCAAGCTCTTCGATCGTGGACTTTATCGCATCCGACTCCTCGGGGGTGACTGATAATAGGCTGAATTCACATAGTTTAGCATATATTTATACTCTAACTTAATGAGGTTTCACGATCTTAAGTGAGTTAAATGATGATAAATCTCTAATGGTGATTTTTGTGTTTCACATGAGTACAATAATCTATTGAGGACGGTGATCCGGGCGAATTTGAAGAATAACAGACCATGGGGTAACTCCGAAGTGATTTGAAGGCTGGAAATTTGTCAAGACAACAGGAAACCCCACTAGCGCGGGCATTAGCACGAGACTAGCGCGCCCGTGCTAGTCCAATGATCTGTCGGGCAGTGCTAAACCCCATTAGCGTGGGCTGTAGCGCAAGACTAGCACGCCCGCGCTAGTCCTGACGGAAAAAAATACGTTGAGAAGGGTAATTTTGGGAGTTTGGGGCCAATCCACTTAACCTATAAAAGGTTCAATTCTCCCAAAGGAGCAGATTATCTAGGTTTAAAGTTTAGAATAAGAAAAAGCAAGGGCAAGAGGCAAGGAGAGCAATTGAGCATCAATTCATATCTCCTTCTCTTGCAATTTTTATCACTGTCATGAATTCTTTTGTAGTTTTCATTATTGTTATGAGTAGCTAATTGTTTTAATCTAAGGTTTTGGTGGAACCCGTTGGGGAATGACGTTATTGTAATATTAATATAATTTTGATTGGTTGTTAATCTCTATTTGTTCAACTACGTGCTTGTTTTAGTTAATTGAATGGACATCAATTAGCTGTGCCTATTTATTATGTATCTACTTGAGAGAGAGTGCATATTTAGGTAGTTGTTTGAACAACATCACTTCCGGAATATAGACGAGAGTCATAACCGAGGGTTTAGAGGTTGGATTAGAGATAACGATACCTCGAGTGCAATCTAAAGTGAGCTGTAATGCAATCTAGCTAGCGTAACTTGAGAGAGTGCGTCTAGTAAATTATCATAATTACTTGAGAGAGATTTATGGTAGCTGGAGTGTTCATGATTGATAGAGACAACTAAATCAAACTATAGGAAGTATCCAAGAAAGAAGTTCACCAACGGGGGAAACCATAACCTTAGACCTTTATCGCATATGTTTACATCTCAATATTAGTTATCTTTTAGTTTATTTAATTTAATTCAGTCGTAGTAGTAAAAATACTGAAAAGTGATATTCATAATCTTTGGGAACTTGATTAATGAGAATTGAGTGGTCTAACAACAATAATTGATAGGTTAATTCCCTATGGGATTCGACTCTGGGCTAAATACTCAGATATATTTGCAACGCCCGTTTAGTCTTTTTATAAGACATAGTTGAGCGTGATCAAATTTTGGCGTCGTTGCCGGGGAATTAACGGTGTTATCAATTAGAGTTGGAAGAAATACAAAATTCTTAAGTATAGTCAATTTTCTTTAATTTTCATCTATACATTGAAATTTTAACGTTTGCTAACTTGGTTGTACAGGTGCATGCCTAGAAACTCATCGAGAACTGGTGAAGTACTAGAAGCCTTATCAGACCCCGAGAAAGTTTTCAAGGCCTTAAACCAGGCCAACCTGAAAAGCAAACAACAACCATCAATTGAACAACTTGAACCCGACATGGAAGATCCAAACAACAGGAACAACAATGGGGACTATGTGGTAGACCCAGTTGCGCATATAGGGGAAGAGGCTCTTTTATATGACTGGGCACAACCCACGGCAGATAATTTGGCCACTGCGATATTAGCCCCTCAAATACAGGTCGTCCTTCCAGATTACAAATAATATGCTGCACTTGTTGCAGAACAAGGGACTATTTTCAGGGTCATATATCGAGGACCCTCGCAACATTTGAATAATTTCCTGTCGATTTGAAAAACTCAGAGGCAGCCAAACGTCACTCAGGAAGCGATAAAACTGTTGTTGTTTCCATTCTCAGTGACAGGAGCAACCTAGACTTGGCTAAACTCGCTCCCCATCAATTCCATTACCACATGGGAGGAGTTAGTTAAGCAGTTCGTGAACAAATTCCATCCACCCAACAAGACAGCTCAACAAATTGATGAAATCTTGAGCTTCAGACAGAAGCCAGTTGAAACATTGCAGGAGACATGGGAACAATTTAAGGGAATGTTGGTTATCTGTCCACACCATGGTATTCCTAAGCAGATGTTAGGGCAGCATTTTTTTATGGGTCTGGCGGATACTGTAAAGGAAAATGTAGATGCTTCAGCTGGTGGAGCATTATTGAGAAAAACATGGAGAGAAAGTCAGATCATGCTTGATAAAATGGCGCAGAATTCGGGGTGGACAACTAGGAATGCGCCCATTACTCCTGTAGTTCACTCAGTGCCCTTCGATCCATCCAATACTATTGCTGAGAGCGTGGCCACCTTGATAACACAGATGAGCATACTAACTAAGAAGGTGGAGGAATCAGGGCAAAAACATCAGGTACATATCGTGGATACAACCAGTGGGGGATTATGCACATCTTGCATTAGTCAACCATTTGGTAATCAGTGGAATGTAGAGTGTGATCACCTTCCTTATCTAGAAAACATGAATTATGTGTCAAATTATGGAGGCCAGAGACAAGAGGGGCAGAACTGGGGTCAGCAAGTTCAACCGTATAGACCACCTCACCAACAACAGAACAATGGAAACATGGGTGCCATGAGGCCTCAAGGTAATGTAGCACCTTATCAGAGGCCACAAGGTTATAACAATCAGAATCAGCAACAAGCATACCACCCTCCTCAGCAACAATATGGGGAAGGCAAGAAGATGGGTTTTCCAGGCTTGAAGCGATGATGCAACAGGTGATTGGGTCAACGGACAAAATGAGTGAGATAGTAGATGTACATGATGCAGATATTAAAAATATTGAAGTGCAGTTGGTCCAGATATCTATGGCAGTGAACAATCGTCCTCTTGGGACTTTACCTGCAGATACTCAGGTGAATCCTAAGGACAATGTTCCGAAGCAGATGATGGCAGTGAGTCTCTGCAATGGCAGGGACTTAGACTTGGAACAGGAATTGGCTCGTGAAAGCAGGCAGGCAGAGACACTAGTACCAGTGCCAATCGAACTTGATGACTCCACAAACCTGACCAAGGTAACAGTACAAACTGCTGAAAGAGAACTTAGTGGGCAGAGTGAGTCTGAAAAGGAAGTGGAAATATCCCCAGAGCCAGTAGTTGAAGTGGGAGTTGAGAAAGAAAAATCTCAAATCACTGGGAAGAAGAGACCGCCAGCCCCTTCCCTCAAAGGCTAGCCAAATACCAAAAGGATGAACAGTACAAAAAGTTCTTGGATATGCTGAAGCAGATACAAGTAAACATTCCTCTAATTGATGCTCTGAAAGAGATGCCTGGGTATGCCAAGATGATGAAGGATTTGATGTCCCGGAATTTTGATTTCCAAGACTTAGCAAATGTGACTTTGACTCAGACTTGCAGAGCTGTGGTAACACGACCAATAGCAGAGAAGTTGTCTAAACTAGGGAGTTTTACAATTCCCTTCACCATTGGCAATTTGGCTTTTGCCAAAGCACTGTGTGATTTGGGGTCCATCATTAATCTAATGCCCCTGGCTATTTATAAGAGACTGGGTATTGGTAGAGCCAGACCAACTTCCATGTTGCTGCAGCTAGCTGATAGGACGGTGAAGAGATCGTCGGGTATTCTGGATGATGTTTTGGTGCAAGTGGAAAAGTTTGTGTTCCCTGCTGACTTTGTGATACTAGAATGTCGAGTGGATGAAGAAATTCCCATAATCTTGGGCAGGCCATTTTTGTCCACATGCAGAGCTCTTATTGATTGTGAGACTGGGGAGCTCAAGATGAGGCTTAATGATGAAGAAATCATATTCAACGTGCATAAATCCATGAGGCAACCGAGTGAGTTCGCTAACTGCCCTCTAATGATGTTATGGATGTGATAAGTGAGGAAGATGATGCGGCCTTAACTACTGAGGACCCCCTTGCTGCATGCTTAATGAACTTAGATGCGGCAAATAGGGAGGAATTGGTAGAGTGGGTGTTAGCACTTGAAGGTAAAGGAGTATGGCCGAGGGCTCTTGAGTTGAAACCATTGCCATCCCATCTCAGGTACGCATTTCTAGGCCTCAATACTACGCTACTTGTTATTATCTCATCCAGTTTGTTAGTTGTGCAGACAAATCAGTTATTACAGGTACTTTTAGAGTGCAAGACTGACATTGGATGGACCATGGCAGATATCAAAGGGATCAGCCCGGCATATTGCATGCACAAGATTCTCCTGGAAGAGGACACAGACCTTCTAGGTAACATCAAAGGCGCTTGAACCCAAATATGAAGGAAGTGGTGAACAAAGAAATAATCAAGTGGTTAGATGCGGGAATCATTTTCCCCATCTCTGATAGCAGCTGGGTTAGCCCAGTGCAATGTGTTCCAAAAAAGGGTGGCATGACGGTTGTTGAGAATAATAAAAATGAGCTGATATCTACAAGAATCGTCACGGGCTGGAGAATATGCATGGATTACAGAAAGCTGAATCTCACCACCCGAAAAGACCACTTCCCTTCATTGATCAGATGCTCGACAGGCTTGCAGGGAGGTCTCACTTTTGTTTCCTAGATGGGTACTCGGGGTACAACCAGATTTCAATTGCCCCGGAAGACATGGAAAAGACCTCCTTCACATGCCCCTATGGGGTATTTACCTTCAGGAGGATGCCATTTGGCCTCTGCAATGAACCTGCCACATTCCAACGGTGCATGATGGCCATATTCACAGACATGGTGGAAGATATCATGGAGGTATTCATGGATGATTTCTCAGTAGTGGGAAATTCATTCGATGAGTGCCTAGTAAATTTAACCCGTGTCCTAAAGAGGTGAATCGAGACGAATCTTGTGCTTAATTGGGAGAAGTGTCATTTTATGGTACGAGAAGGGATCATCTTGGGGCACTTGGTGTCAAGTAAAGGAATTGAGGTGGACAAAGCTAAAGTAGATGTGATTGAAAAGCTTCCACCTTCCACATCAGTCAGAGCTATAAGTAGCTTCCTGATCACGCTCAACTATGTCTTGTAGAAGACTAAGCGGGCGTTGCAAATATAATCCT
>MDKI01033730.1:0-13300 GCA_005239505.1 Nicotiana paniculata
ATTCCTATATTACTTGTCGACCACGTACACTTGCGTGTGCACTGGGAAATCAACCAACAACTTCTTCTAACACTCTTCCATTTTTTAAGGTAACCACATTGACTTGAGCTTTAGGATTAGGCTTAGTATCACTAGGAAGATCCCCAGCTGGTCGAGTATTTTGAGCACTGGCAAGTTGCCCCGCTTGTCTCTCCAAATTTCAAATTGTTGCAACATGGGCTGCTGCGTGAGCTTGTTGGTCAGCCATTAATTTCTTTATTATCTCCTCAAGGTGACTCGTCAGGTTTGTAGGTTGTTCATCCTGAGGTGGTCTATATTGCTGTTGAGGTGCTTATGTCCTGTACTGCTTCTGAGCACCTTGGTTTCCATCCCAAGAGAAGTTTGGGTGGTTCCTCCAGTTAGGATTGTAGGTGTCTCCATACTAATTTGCCTGGCCTCATTTGCATTACCCACAAAATATACAAACTCTGAATTTGCTAAGCATAGATTGCTCATGTGACCTTCTCCACACACTTTACAAAATATTTGAACTTGTTGCACTGGCTGAGCTTATTGCTTGTTAATAACCAAGGTCATCTGATTGACTTGGTTGGCCAATATGGCAACCTGCACTGATAATGCCGATACAAGGTCTAAATCGAGGATGCCCGCAGATTTTTGCACTGTGTGTCTGTCCATCTCTCCTTGCCAATCAGGATTCCTTTTGGAGATTTATTCAATAATGCATATATCTCAATAATGCAAGTATACTTGGTCGTATAAGTAATAAAATGATAAGTCGAGTGTCGAATCCACAGAGACTTGTATTAACTACCCATTAAATTCACCAAGATTGTTATTCAGTCGAGTTAATCCGAGTTCAACAGTGTGAATATACTAAACAATAATTCTAACTAGTAACTAAACTATCAAGCAACAAAATAGTTGTTGTGTATTCAGTAGAAACAAGTATTCCAGGGTTGTTATCGATTCACCAATCCTATTGTGCTCTAGTTAACTCTCCCTTTCATACAATTCACTCATGGTTGCTAATTAATCGAACAATCTCTCGTAGCCTTCTCCTGAATACTACTCGCCTATTCAAAATAGATTAACGTCTTTGTTCTTATGGAATCAATCTATTAAGAACACATTCATATTACAATATTTAATTAAGCACAGTAACTGGGTATATTCCTATCCTAACCACAAGTCCGCCCCCTCCCTCAGAGTTAAGATCACGCTCCCTTCAATTCTTCTCTAATCTAAATATGGCTTTCCAAGCATAGCATAGATATTAGATAGAACCTAACTGTTGGCTAGACAATCAAGAACTTGATCACATAATTGAAGAAACAATCATATATTGGTGAATTGTAATCAAGGTGAAGTCAATTTTAAACAAAAATATTCATGGTTAAATCACAACCCCAGAACAATGGGTTTTAGCCACTCATGATACTGTCAAAACAAATTCACAAGTGTTGAATAATTGAAAATACTAAGAAAAGATGAAGAAAACTGAGATATCCTCGTTCCCGAATATTCCTTGTGTGTATTTTCCCTTCAAAGTGGTGTCTCTCCCCTCAAAATATGCTTAGTCTTGCTTTTATACGCGTTGGGTCGGTCTTGGGCCGAAATAACCTTGTCCCGGACAAAGTTGGAGAAGTTTCTTGTCACCAGCGCCCAGGGTAGCGTGGGGCGCTAGCCCTGGCGCTGGAAAAATAAACATTCTGGAAATTAGGGCACAAATAGTGTCCCATGCTGCCTTTGGCCCCGGAAATCGCCATTTTCAACTTTTTCTTCTTTTTGGCTCTAATCTCGCACTTTCACCCCCTCTTGCCTCCGGATGATTCCTACATATAAAAACACCACAAATTAACATAAATCAATACATTTTACTTCCGAAATTCACGAAACACGAGTAAAATATGAGGTGATAGACATATAAATATATATACTTTAAGCTAAATATCAATGTTCATGTAGAGTTCGTGGAAGGATCGTATCCCAAGGAATGTGATGTAGGTGTGTAGGCAATCTACTCTAATACAAGCATAAGTGACTGATTCTAGCTCGAACCCGTAACTTATAAGTTATATGAAGATAACTTTAGCATTGTTCAAACTTTACAGATAATAAGGACTAAATTTGTTCATGTAGTATTTGAAATTGAGTTACTTTTCTCTTCGTTAAATTGTCGGCGTAATATTATTCTCATTATCAGAAATAGTCTCATTTTTATTCTTTACTTCAAATGAAGGTCCAACTTGACGTTAATTTTTAAATTATAATCAGAAGTTGAGAGGTAAATTTAGACTTTTCTTGGAGGAACTTGACACAAAGAGTCGATTCATTTCAAGTGTAACAACTACAAAATTATTTGCTTATGACAAAAATATAAATGGATTAAAAGTGTAATTGCGGTAAAATTTAAAACCTTTTTCCGAAAAAAAAGAAAGAAATAAAAAACGCTCCAAAACGAATTCCTTCACGAATCACGTTCTAGTCATGAGCTGCGCCGGCCACGTTCTCTCTCTTCCCCGTTTAACTTCACAGCCGTTTTCCCTTCTTCCTCCGCAAACCACCGCCGGCACGCTCTTCCCCGCCACCATAGTAAACCACTCTCCTCGATTTACTCCCCTTAAAATCCACAACCTGTCTCTTCGCCGTCATTCAGCTTGCAGCAACAACCATAGTGGCGGCGGTGCTGGTGGAAATGATGGCGGCGGCGGTGATTGGTGGAACGATTTCTTCAATTTTAATAACAAAAAATCTCCTCTCCTCCTCCTTCCATTTTCTCGTAACGAAGATAGTTCTATTATTGATTCTATATTATCATGTAAACCACTGCTATTGTTCTTCGTATCAGCTTCTTCTTCAATTACGTGCTGCTTAATATTAGCTTCGTTCGTACAAGCAAAAACAAAAAACGAAGAGAACTGTAGAGAAATTGTGTATGAAATTAAAGGAGGAAAGCGGATTGAACTTGAGCTGGATAATTCAAAGGATGAATTTATTCTTCCGAAGACAATGTGGTCACGTTTGTTATTTAACCCTAACTCGTTCTCTTCGGGTAGTGGTTATGTTTCAAATTTGTGGATGCAATGTAAGGAATTAACTATGAATTTGCTGTTGCCTGAGGGGTTTCCGGAGAGTGTGACGAGTGATTATTTGGAGTATTCAATCTGGAGAGGGGTTCAAGGTGTTGCTGCACAAATTAGTGGTGTTCTTGCTACCCAGGTAGTAGTCCTTCTCTTGTGTTAATTTTCTTGTCAAATGTAACATTTGCAATCAATGCAACTTTACACATGTTTTTTCTCTTTTTTTTTGTGGTTTGACTAACTATGCAAAATGTGAGTTCATAACGCTTAGTCGGCCTTAGGACTGGAGATAAAGAGAAAAGTGGTTAGGTTGGCGTTTAGAGTAAAAGTAGTCTCGCTACTCCAAATACCATGAAAATTGATTCAGTGAAATCAATATATATGATTTCAGTGATTCAAATATCTTCCCATCTTGCGTCTTGGTGGGTAGAATTACCTAGTACCTATATTGGTGGAGAATGGAGGTAGTAGATACTTGTTAGAATGTCGAGGTGCACAAGCTGTATTGGACACCACTGTCATTAAAAAAGAAGAAGAAATCAACAAATATGATTTATCTATCCCGATTCTATGTGGTTTGAGATTGGGGCGAAGCTGAGTTGAGTCTAATGGTCGACTAAAGTGGAAGTCCAATAGATTTTGTTATTTAACACTTATGCTCGGAGCAGCTTATGTGCACCGCTACTAATCTACTGAGTATGCTGTTACAGCATACAAGCAAAGGTTAGGCACACAAGGTTGTAGGAGAATAAACTCCCATTTGAGTATTGCAGCTGGGATTCGAATATGGGATGGGATCTCGAAGTTGTTATTCCCTATCTCGTCAACCACTTAGACACCCTCTCCGGACGAAAGTTTGATAGATTACATATATGCTTTTCTGTTTTTTTTCCCCTTCTTTTTCACCTTTTCTGTCTTGAATCATCCTAGGAAGAAATTCGTAGGACAGCTGCTGATAGATTTTCATTCTTTGTTCTGTGTAGGCCTTACTTTACGCTGTTGGATTAGGGAAAGGAGCTATTCCTACTGCTGCGGCTGTCAATTGGGTGCTTAAGGATGGCATTGGATATCTTAGCAAGATTCTTTTGTCAAATTATGGCAGGCATTTTGATGTCAATCCTAAGAGCTGGAGGCTGTTTGCAGATCTTTTGGAGAATGCTGCTTATGGTCTGGAGATTTTGACCCCTGCCTTCCCACATCTGTTTGTTCCTATCGGAGCTGTTGCTGGAGCAGGGAGATCAGCTGCTTCTTTAATCCAGGTAATATCTTTGAAGCCAAGTATGTATCTAATCATGATTAAAAAGATCAAGGTTCTGATCTGCATGTTGTTACTGCAAATGAACTATATTGCTGGTATTGTGTCTTAAAGATGTACTGCAAGATTCCCTTGGGCGTTTCATTCATTAATGTGATTTTTCAGTCCAGGGAAGAATTTGATGTTATTGCCCCCAACACAATCCCACCCTCGCTCCAAAAGAAAAAAGAAAAAAAAAAAGGAGATTAAGGTTCATACAGTAAACAACAATAAACAAATACCTTTGGCTTACAGGCTGCTACAAGAAGCTGCTTCTATGCGGGTTTTGCTGCTCAGAGGAATTTCGCTGAGGTAGTTTCCTTACATCTATAATGTGTATACTGACTTTGGTTGTCAAAATATGTTGGGGGCATGAAATTCCTAATGTTCCAACCTGTCTGTTAATTACCTATTAGAACCACTTGTATTTGTGAGGAATTACTGGAAGAAAAACATTTCTATTCTGAATCAGTTACTAATGGCAGGTGATTGCAAAGGGTGAAGCTCAAGGAATGGTGAGCAAAGCTGTTGGAATCATGCTTGGCATTGCACTAGCTAACTGCACACGCTCTTCTACATCTCTCGCTCTTGCTTCCTTTGGAGTGGTAACTTGGATCCACATGTTCTGTAATCTGAAGTCATACCAGTCCATTCAACTAAGGACTTTAAATCCTTATCGTGCAAGTACTTCTCTTCTTTTGCATTTTTATTTATTTATTAGTGTATCTTAAGATAAAAGCAATTAATTTTAAAAGCTAAGTTGCTCCGACATGGCAGTTTAGGTGCCCCACCCGTGTCGACACGACACTAGTACGGGTGTGGGTATGGGATCCGTACCGGATCTGGTCAAACAATTTGGATATTTTGACCACGACGGACAGAAAAATTCGAGACGAAATACAATTTGATTACCGAAATCAGAACTAAAACTAGGGTAAATTTGAAGAAAATAGCATATCTTATCTAGGAAATCAATCTTTTACTTATCTACAACTTGAGAATAAAAAGGAAATCCACACTTTACAAGTTATACGTAAGTATTCCACAAAATTTCTCATAAATTAGAGAGATTTTTATTTTTTATTTTTATTTTTAGCCAGATCCCCGCACCCGTATCCCCGTATCCGTACTAGGATTCGTATCCCTGAATCTTAAAATTTACATCTTGAAAGATCCGACCTCTAGATCCGCACCCGTGTCGGACACCCGCACCTGTGTCCGAGCAACTTAGTTTAAAAGCACGAGGAAGTTTACTTTGTATGCTTTTTTTTGTGGGTTAAACTGATTTCAGTGAATTCTTTCACCCTAGAGTGGCCTATTCTTGTTTCTATTGATAGAATGAGTGTTCAAGATAGACCTATCACTTTTAGCGTATGGAAAGTACACTCCAGACCTAGTTGTAGGTTTCTGCCCTGAACAATGTAAGATAAGTAAACGAGAAGAAGTTATGGTGATTAGTTGCGGAACATGTGCATATGCAATGACAACTTATATGACAGGAGATTGCAGTGTAGATTACATTAGCATTACGATTTGGTTACGGATATGCACTTGGATATAAACGGCTGGAAAAGTGTCCATTGTAAGCATATGCACTTGGATACTACTGACAGCTATAGTACGTCAAAGAACCTATCCAATTTTTCGGAATCTGACAATACAAAAGAATGGAGAAAAGAAGATAAATCTAGTAATCAGTGGAAGGAAAAAAAAGAACGAGATAAAGCTGAGTTATTCGTGTTTTTTTTTTTGCACTTCATGCTCTTGCATAGACTTGCTAAGGGGGAAACAAACTAGAGGTTAAAATGCTAAAGGACAACACATTTAACAATATTTGAACAGTTGATGGAAAATTCAATAATTGATGAGAATGAATAAATTTGCAGCAACCCAACCCCCCCCCCCCCCCCCCCCCCCAAAAAAAAAAAGAAGAAAAAAACACATACACACGCACACCCAAGAAAAAGGGAAGAAAAAATGAAAAAAAATTGAAATCTACAGGTCTTTGATGATTTAGCAAGGTATGCTGATCCTGCCGAATCCTTTGTTGCTTAAATTTAATATAAATCTTATTAGGTTCTAATGAGTAGGTGAGACTTGTCACTTAATCTGTCCTTGTTTAATCTTATGTTAGCATGTCTATTTTTTGACAGGTTTAGTCTTCAGTGAGTATCTGCTCAGTGGTCTAGTTCCTTCTGTTAAAGAGGTCAATGATGAGGAGCCTGTTTTCCCAGCTGCTCTTTTAAATCTAAAGGCAGCACATGAAGTGAGTTTGCATTCACTTTTACTAGTTTCATAAGACATTTTCCCCTCACATCTGGGCAAACCTCAGGACCTGTATTTAGTTATTTTTCATGTGTTGACGGTTTACTATGTAAACAAATTTCATGTCCCTCAGAATATAAGTTACACTGCAGGGATTTCTGATCTATGTTTATGCAGTAGAACGTGTTTATTTTGGGGTGGCCATGGGAGGTAGGGATACTCTTATATCATTCGATAAGTTGCTAATAGAAAAGATGGATATATCCTCAGCTTAACTGTTTTATCAAGGTATAGAGGATAAATGCACTGTGTTCATGCTGTACTACTAACATCAAATAAGAGTAGGAACAATGTAAACAAGTAGAAAGAATTAAGTAAAAGTTAACCTATTCCAACACAAAAAGAAAAAATGTAATAACTAACCTCACGAGATAGGCATAATCTTGAGTAACAATGAGTACCAAGGATGACCTAGTGACTAGGAATGGCCCTAACTGTTACCTGTGGTCCTTGTTTTGAATGGGACAAAAGTTTCTCTGTTGATGCCATCTTCTAGTTAAAGGTATCATTTGGTTTTGACTTGTAAACTGTGAAAATAGACTATATTCTCTGATTATTGTAGTCTTCTCAGACACAAACCGAAGTGCTTTCTGTCAACGCTAAGCAAGCAGCTGCTAGGATTGTGCAACGGTTGCAGCTAGGTTCTAAACTTTCTGATGTTGCTACTAGTCGAGAAGATGTGCTTGCTCTGTTTGAACTGTACAAGAATGAAGGTTACATTTTGACTGAGCAAGAAGGCAGATTTTGTGTAAGTAAACCTTCCTTTTGCTTGCTTGTTATTACCCATTTACTCTCCCTCTTACATTTTGCTGCAGTTCATTCAGGCTCCACCCCCCTCCCTCCCTGTTCTTTTAGAGATCCTCATTTATTTCATTGTTGAGACATCACTTGTTTAGACTGACCTGTAAATTCCGGCTAAAGTGTTTTTTTTGGTCTACAATCTTCAAGTGGTGTTAACTTCCTAAAAATGGTGAATAGAGTTAGAGGTCAAATTTCTGATTGCTCTTCTTAGGGAATTTTTCTTTAATCGGTTGATCATATTTCAGCCTTTCAAACCTCCCTCCCGCCTGCGCATCCCCCCTCCTCCTGGAGGTGGGGGGGGGGGGGGGGGGGGGGGGGGGAGCCCAGGCCCTCTCACCAGGATATCACTATGAATATTGGGGATTCAAGCCAGTTAAACTTAGTCATAACACCTATTAGGTTTTGAGTGGAAAGAATAATATTTCCCTTTTCAAGTTTCTTGAAGAGAGCATATTTCGCTTCCGTCTGGCCATAAATTTTGGCTTCATTTTTTCAAAAAAAAAATTTGAAAACATTGTTTGTTTATGAAATATGATCATGTTTTGGGAAAAAAAACTTCAAAAATTTTCAAGTTCCCAAAAACTGGTTTAGGGCATTTTTTGGGTGAAATTTTTTCCTCCACTCACAAAACTTCAACTTTTCCTCAAATAAAATGCACGTCCAAACACAATTTCAACTTTCAAAAATAATTTTTCAACAATAACTTCAAAAACTCTTTTTTCCAAGTTTCAATCAAATCTATGTCCAAACGCTAGCTTCATGTATTGGAACTCCACTTCAGATGCAACCCAGCAATTTTGACCAATAACTTTTTTTTTATATATTACGAAAAGAAAAGCAAATAGGGAGGGTTCTGCAGAATCCATTTTGTAACTCACAATCACCAGTGGTGAGTTATGAGGTCATCGGTCGAGTTAAAAGCAATTCAAAATTTTAAGCTAGTATTACCAAGCAAAGTTAGGAAGTACCAATGATAAGAGATCAAGAATTGATTCGCTCTTCTTTCTTAGCACATCAATTATTCTGCAATTGCATCAGTGTAGTTCCCCAAACACCTTAAGGTGATCACCAAGCAGTATTGTGAACCACATAAAATTGAATACTAGCAAAGTTAGGAAGTACCAATGATAAGAGATCAAGAATTGATTCGCTCTTCTTTCTTAGCACATCAATTATTCTGCAGTTGCATCAGTGTAGTTCCCCAAACACCTTAAGGTGATCACCAAGCAGTATTGTGAACCACAAAATTGATGATTGAGATCTAAGGTTGGCCTTCTTAAGTGTGAACTATTGGAGTTAGTGTTGGTAGAAAAAATGTCATTTGGAGATATTGAACTATATGAGTAAGGGAGAAACTCCATGAAAGGAAACTTAATGACTCATATAAAAATCATTCACTTAGCGGGAGTTGAGAGGGAGGGAGGGAGAGAGAGTTGAGCTTGGGTAGATCGTTAGCAGGGTTGTCTCACTCGGAAATTTTCCTCGTTCATTTTCTGGCATTATCTTTAATTTCTGCTTTCCTTTTCATTGGCCAGATTTGGGCCGTGACGGAAGGGGGGGGGGAGGGAGGGGGGGAGGTGGACCTCATGCTTAGCTGACATTTTTACATTTGTTTTGCTCTTGCTGGAGCAGATTGTACTGAAAGAAAGTTCATCGCCTCAAGATATGTTGAAGTCATTGTTTCATGTCAATTACCTGTACTGGTTGGAGAAAAATGCAGGAATCAAGTGGAGCAGTGTAGCTAATGACTGCAGGTCTGGGGGAAGGCTGCAGATATCTTTGGAGTATGTTGAGAGAGAGTTTAATCATGTCAAAAATGATGGTGAAGTAGCAGGTTGGGTGATTGACAGTCTTATTGCAAGGCCTTTGCCAAATCGAATTCG
Source organism: Nicotiana paniculata (assembly GCA_005239505.1). Lineage (NCBI taxonomy): Eukaryota > Viridiplantae > Streptophyta > Magnoliopsida > Solanales > Solanaceae > Nicotiana > Nicotiana paniculata. The sequence continues at coordinate 9,387 of MDKI01033730.1, forward strand.
CTTGGGTTGTGCAGCTGTATCTTCTGTTGCAGAAGGTTAACCTTATATTACAAGGCGTTGTTTCTCTGAACAAGTTGTTGTTGCCAGCTCAATTCATCCCTCATATTCTGTGGGGCTGCCGAACTATGGTGATGTGTCACTTTGGATTTGCATCGACAGGCGGAAGAGCTTGAAAATGATTGGTAAAAGTAAAACCCATTTCATGACTGTACAATGAGCTTGCAATGGTATTTCGATCAAGAATTGGATGATGCAGTACACTGGTTGAATGGGGTGGGTTCGTGTGAGTATCTGGATTTGTTTTTGAGTGCATGGTTTGTTGCTGCTTTGAAATTCCATGGATCTTGATCGGATAATGCTGCAACAGTGTTGTCAAAAGGCTCATTTAAGGCGATCTTAAGCTCTAAAGCTCAGTGAGGGCGCTTCACGTCGCTTAAGCTACGCTTCAGTGTAAGGCAAGACACTAAGACATGCGCCTCATTGCCCATGAATTTTATCGTGAGTCAAGTGGCACTAAACAATAAATATCATTAGAAAAAAGTGTAATAGCTGTAAAGGAAAACATTATGAATGAATTTGTTACTTTGTTCTTGAATTACATATATATTTTTATTTTTTCCCTTCATTGCGCCTTTTCTTACTAAAGCCAACACTTTTAAGTCGCTTTGCGCTTAAAGACCAATAGACCTGAAGTGCAGTTTAGAGCTTTTCACTTTTGACAACACTGTGCATGTGGGGCTTCCTCTCCTCCATTTGTTTCATGGTTTAGTTATCTTCTTATTCCTTCTATTTTCCTGCTTAATCATGATCAAGTTGGAGCCATGGAGGAGAACCCTTTGCTTAAGCAGCACAATGGTAGATGGATGAAGTAGACCAAAAATATGTTACTGTAGGTATGTAAAATTTATTGAATTTAAATTCAATAAAATAACTTGAACTATATTTTAAATTTAAAGTATATTAGTCAAATAAATATTATGGACTATATAATTGAATTAACGGAAAAAGCCTAAAAATGCCACTCAACTTTCAGAAATGGTCTATCCATGCCATCCGTTAAGAAAATACTCATTTCATGTCATTGCCGTTACACCTTTGGCTCACCTATGCCACTGCATGGATAGACCATTTCTGAAAGTTGAGTGGCATTTTAAGGCCTTTAATTATATAAGTACAATATATAAGGATTAAATAAATAAGTCTTAATCCATTGGGCTAGCCCATTTAATTGGGCTAAAATGATAAGCCCACTTCAATAAGCCCAAGATTTCATCTTCCTAGATGCCCAAATTGATGCTCACGTGTCAAATGACGTGACATGCCTTGTCATTTTGACACGTGGCATGATCCTATTGTTGAATTCGTCATGATCCAAGATTTCATCTTCCTCATTGTTGAATTCGTTCGAAAATGCGATAAGTGCCAAAGGCTCACACTGATGATCCACCAACCTGGAGAACAACTTCGTTCAGTCCCATCTCCACGGTCGTTCATGAAATGGGGAATGGACATCGTCGGCCCTCTGCCATCGACCCCATGTAAAGCTAAATTCATTTTATTTATGACTGACTATTTCTCTAAGTGGGTTGAAGCACATGCCTTCGAGAAAGTCGGAGTAAAAAAAGTTATAGACTTCATCTAGGATCACATCATATGCCGATTCGAGATACCTGCCGAAATTGTATGCGACAACGGAAAATAATTCATAGGCAGCAAAATAACAAAGTTTCTTGAAGATCACAAAATAAAAAGGATCTTATCGAACCGTATCATCCTAGTGGCAACGGGCAGGCCGAATCGACAAACAAGACCATCATTCTGAATCTGAAGAAAAGATTGAACGGCGCCAAGGGAAAATGGAGAGAAATTTTACCCGAAGTCCTTTGGGCGTATCGAACAATGTCAAAATCCAGTATAGGGGCAACACCATTCTATTTGGTATATGGCACCGAAGCCCTGATCCCGGTCGAAGTCGGGGAACCCAGCGCCAGGTTTCTATATGCAACGGAAGAGTCAAATCACGATGCTAAAAATACGAGCCTCGAACTACTAGATGAAAAACAGGAAGCCTCCCTCGTCCGAATGTCCGCACAAAAGAAGCGGATCGAAAGGTACTTTAATCAAAGGACCAACATTCGCAACTTTAGAATCGATGACTTAGTTATGAGAAAATTCACCCTCAATACTCGAGACCCAAAACGAAGGAAAACTTGGACCAAATTGGGAATGACCATATCATGTCCTCGACATCGTCGGAAAGGGATCCTACAAGCTTGACACAATGAACGGCGAACAACTACCAAATAATTGGAACATATCACTCCTCAAACGATATTATTGTTGTGGTATGACCTTCTCCTTTTTCATTTACATTTTGTACTAACTTATTTCATGTGTTCGAGCGAAGGCATCGAAGTTCTCTACAAGCATGAAGTCCTTAGGTCTTAAGGCACGCGTTGCACTCTTTTTTCCTTTGACCGGTTTTTATCCCAAATGGGTTTTTTCGGAAAGGTTTTTAACGAGGCAACCATTGTTCGTGCTAACTTAGAGTATCCGAGGCTTCTTTACAATCAACCTCGAATATTGGGGGGCATCACCCTTGGATGTTATGTTTTCAAGGAAAATACTTCATGTCAACAGGGTCTTGATAGGAAAATTTTGTAAAGGATCAAACGATCGAATGAACCATGTCCATGTAGATTGCTCTAGCCCTAGTGGCAAAATATGTACGCATGTATGAACTATTGAAAGAAGTATTTTTCCTTACCAGATGTCCCCTGCCTTAGTGAAATTTCTACTTTACAAGTTCCATACTTATGATTTTTTGTGGAAACTGGCTCAAAGGCCTAGTGCAACTAAACTTCGAACGATCAATCTCGTACTCAGGGACTGCCGTAAAAAAAATCGACATGTTCGAACTATTAAACTTCGAGACCATAAGACCTCAAAGGGGCAACCCTCGATTTTATAGGCCAAAGGCCACCCTACTCTGACTAACACTTTGAACAAGTTCAAAGTATAATTGGGAAAATAAGCCCAAGAGGCAGACCCCAAGGCTACGGCCAAACTAATGCGGCTCGGAGATGTACAAATTCCGCAATGAAAATAGGCCTTAAAATTCTTTTGTAAACCGGTTAAAAAGGCTACCCTCGGCAAAATAACTAAAGGGCTTCGATAACATCAACACCCTCGAAAAACCTTAAGAGGTATCGAACAATTTAGTACAAACTTGTGCTAAAGCAAAAAAAAGCAAAGGGTTCCGATGACATTAGATCCCGGAAAAACCCGACGGATTCAGACTTACTTCATGCTAAGGCATAACAAATTCCTATATGTTAAAATTTTTTAAGCCGAAAAGGGAAAAAGCCATTCTTCTAAGGCCATATCGGCCCAATTCAAAAGCCTAAGGGCCATTATATTTTTTGAGTTCGAGAGTTCATCCTCGCTCAACTAAAACCTAAGATTTTTATTACTTCGAGTTCGAGCAAGTAATCACTCGACTACAAAGACTATATTAGCGTGACTTTGGTCAAAATGTGATATTTAGCTTAAAGTGTATATATTTCTATGTATATCGCCTCATATTTTACTTTTGTTTCGTGAGTTTTAGATGTTAAATATGATGATTTATATGAATTTGAAGAGTTTTTATGTTTAGGAATGATTCGGGATCAATTGGGGGCGAAACGCGCGAAATTAGAGCCAAAAAGGACGAAATCGGGAAATCGGCGATTTTGGGTGCTACAGGTAGCGCCCAGACCCACCTGCGGTGCACTGGGCAGTAGCTAAATATGGGGCAGCGCCCTGGTGGGCTCTCGGAGCTAGCCAGGGCGCCGGTGACGAGAATTTTATCCTATTTTGCCCGGGACATGGTTATTTCGGCCCTAAACCTACCCAACACGTATAAAAGCAAG
>MDKI01109299.1:0-23837 GCA_005239505.1 Nicotiana paniculata
TAATATTTATAGCAAAATAGTATAGAATTTCGGTGTGGTCAAAAAATAGTTGTTCACAGATGGATGAAGTCAAGGCCATGGACGAGGAGTGTAAGGGCAAGATGGACCGGTTGTCTTCAGAAAAGGAGACTGCCGAGGAACAACTAGCCTCGGCAGAGGCCCAACTTCGGTTCGTAAAGGAGAAGGCTAAGACCTGGTTCCAGAAAGTCGAAGACCTCCAGTCTCAACCGGGCTCGGCCGTTGCCGCACTGGATACCCTTGTCAAGGGGCTTGAATCAGCCAAGTTATTGGCGGAAACAACTAGGGCCGATGCTGAAGAGATGGTGGCCCAGTATAGAGCCGATGTTGAGGTGGCTCAGGAACGCCTAAAGGCCATTGTCAATATATGAAATGGCAGTATCGGAGGGAGGCTCTCGAGGAGGTTCACGCTCAGGGGTTCGATTCGTCAGCCGAGATTGAAAATTCTAAGAGGCTCGAGGCTGATGCAAAGAAATTGGCGTACCCCGAGGAAAAGGAAGATTCGGAGGGTTTGGTGGATCTGAGGACGGGGAAGAACCCGATAGTTTCGGTGATGAGGCGGGCTCCCACGAAGATCGGGCTTCTTAGGTGCCTTGTATATTTTCCTTTTCTTTTGTACTTTTGTATTTTGATGAGGCCGTTTGGCCTTTATAAAAATTTATGTATATATACAAGGCTTTTTCCCTTCAACAAATTTCAAGCTTGTTTCTCTTTACTTCTTTCTTTACGATCACAAAGATTTTGAATGCCTTCTCACGTAATAATTAGGTCTTATTCGGGACTTCGAACAATGCTCGTTCTTGATATTATTTTGCTTAAGACTTGTGGGGGCTCGGTATGACGTGAAGCTTTCCTCGAATTGTTTACTAAGAATTTTCTGGATTAGGATTTTGTCGAGGGTATCCTTTGAACTGGTTTAGAAATTTTGAAGGCCTTATATTTTGGTTATGGATCTCGGACATCTCCAAGCCGTTCTAGGACAGTCGTAGCCTCTTAAATTTGGGTTTTGCCTAATGGTCTTATAACCCCGAGTCGTCCAGGCTTTCCCGGGACAACAGTCCCCGAATGTGGATGGTCGTAGCCTTTGAAGTTTGGGCATTGCCTAATAGGTTTTGTGCACTCAGGCATTGTATCCCGAGCTGTTCCGGCTTGTCCATGATGGCAGTCTCCGAGCAGAGGCAATCTCCTAGATTCGGACATAGGTGGACCTTGGACCCGATATCTTTAAGGAACAAAATACGATAATTTCTTAAGAGACAAAATATGTATCTTCTAGGTAGAAACTTTCTTTTATTTCTGTGCAACATACGAGATTGCAAATTTGTGCAAGATTCATGTTATGGCTTAAGTGGTCTATGTGGGCATGGTTCATTTGACCGTTTGGCCTTTACAACGGATCCTAACCACCAAGTCTGGACTCATTTGAGCATGAAGTTTCCTTCCTTGCCAATATCATTACCCGAGGGTGATGGCCCCCAGTATTCAAGGCCGATCTTAAAGAGGGCTCGGATAGTGTTAATGTGAACCTTGACTCTGATTCATAGCCGGTCTTCAATTCTAAGTTAGCACGATCCACTGTTGCCTCATTAAAAACCTTGCCAGAAAGCCCAATTGGGACAAAACCGATTCAAGGGAAAAAGAGTGCAACGCATGCTTTCAGGCCTAATAGTTGCATCATTCCTTGGCTGATACCTTCAAGCGTTAGTCCAGTTCGTCATTAGATTCTTTGATCGCATATCGGAACCTGAGACTTGGTTCTCCTACTGTGACTAGTATAAGAGCTTCACCACTGTAGACCAACGAGAATAGGGTGGCCCTGGTACTAGATTTTGAGGTCGTACAATATGCCCATAGGACTTCGGGCAAGATTTCCTTCCATTTCCTTTTAGCGTTGGTCAACCTCTTTTTGAGGTTTTGGAGTATGTCCAAGATTCTTTCAGGTAGGGGATCAAGTCCTACCTGAAAGTCCTTGCCATAAAAGAGTTCGTCCAAGATTCTTTCAGGTAGGGGATCAAGTCCTTGCCATAAGAAGACCCATTATTACTTCTCATAAACCTATATAGAAGTTCACTTCAAAATGGGATGGGCCATATGTCGTGCAAGAAGCTTATTGAAGTGGGGCTTACAAACTGGTTGATGCAGATGGCATGAGAATCTGCCCTATAATTGGCAAGTTTTTGAAGAAGTATTATCCTTGAAGTTGCAACGCTCTTGGACGCATGAGCCTAAACTATATGTTCCTATACTCCTAGCCCGCATATGTCTAAACTGTGTACGGTCCACACAAAAAAATAAAAAAAATAAAAGTTCGCTAGGTTGAAAACCTTGAAAGAGGCGGCCTAAGCAAAAGTTAGGACCAAAAAAAAAGGTCTGCTAGGTTGAAAACCTCGAAAGAGGCGGCGTAGGCAAAAGTTAGGACATAAAAAAAATAAAAATAAAATCACCCATTCTGAACTACGGTATGATTGATCCTCTTCACCGAGGTACGTAGGCAGCTTAAATTTTCATTCTGAGTTCAGTGGCATAAGTTCAAAATATACATAATCCCCCAATCGTTGTCCGAATGAAGTACGATGGAGTGTAATTCATTCAATCAGCACTTGAAAATCGAGTTGAGATACCATTCTTCTGTTAAACTTTGGATCCCATTTGATTTAAAGGGGTAAAGCCGCTATGTTAAATTGGTGTCTTTAATAAAATTATTAATCTCTTTTAGGTGATCGTCAAGCATTTGCATTGAAGTCCGGAGATTCGCTATGCCTTCATGTTCGCCAAACCTTCAAGTTTCCGGTGTACCTTCACGATGTTTCAAATTTAGTGAGACTTGAACCCCAGATATTTGGTGAGGATGAATCTCTTAAATTTCAATTTTTAACAATTAAAAACATCTTACAATCTCGAGGCTTCCACACCAAGATACAAAAATTTTGGTGAAGTCGCGCTAATATGAAACTGTCGGCATATCATGAACTAAAGTTGACTTCAAAATATTATCTGAACCTGTCCTTAAGGAATTAAGTTTTTCATTTTGGATATGTTATATATTTGGAAGTTAAGTTTCCAATATATCAAACGGTTCGTGATTTCGACATTCCTACATCAAGATACAAATATTTTGGTGAAGTTGTGCAAATCTGAAATTGTCGACGTAACAGAATTTAAAGTTAGCTTCAAAATAATATCTGGGACGATTCTCAAAGTGTCTTATTCCAAATTTTGGATATGTCTTAGCTATTGAAGTCTAGTTCATGAAATCAAACAATTCATAATTTTGACGTTTCTACACCAAGATATAATTTTTTTGGTGAAACTGCACGAATTTGAAACTATCAACATGTTGGAATTTAAAGTTAGATTCAAAATAATATCTGGGATGATTCTCAAAGTGTTTGATTCCGAATTTTGGATATGTCTTAGATTTTGAAGTCTAGTTTTTATTAAATTAAACGGTTCATAATTTATATTTTTCTACACCAAGATATGATTTTTTTGGTGAGACTACAAATATCTAAAATTTTCTACGTGGTGGAATCTAAAGTTGGTTTCAAAATATTATGTGGGTCGACTCTGAAGGTGTTTGATTCTAATTTTTGGATATATTATATATATTGAATTCTAATTTTTGAGAAATCAAACGGTTCATTATTTGGATTCTCCCACGAAAATATATGAATCTTTCGTTACGAGTACGTAAAGCTGAAAATTGTGCGACCAAGATAAATGCCAGGCAATGTAAAGCAAAAGTGAATCAATCTAATTTAAGATGAAATAAATATCCACTAGGTCAAACTAACATAATAATAAAATGGGAGATAATTCTAATAGCCTAATCTAAACAAAACTTGTAGTTGATCAATTCTTGACAGCTAGTCTCCAGGTTATTCTTCTTCTCCTCCAAATTGGCCGAATCTTCATCAGTCAGCAAATTTACGTTGTCGTATGAAGAAACCTCAGTCTAGGCAGCTGAAACTTTTTCCTGAATATCTTCAACCTCCTTTTGATTCGCTTCTATAACACCTTCGAGGTTCTCCCTCTCTTGTTGTAATGTCTGCAATTTCTTCACAACTCTCTTCAGTTTCTTTTCACTAGAAGAAACTTTCTTGACTTTCTCATTTGCTTCAAGTTTGAACGATTCAAGACGCTCCTTAGCGTTGGAAATCATCTCCAGCTTCACATCTTGACTCGTCTTATCAGCCAAATTGGATCGCTCTTGGTCATATGAGGCAGCAAGCTCAAAAAGAGAATCCAGTAAACACTCTAATGGAAAAAGATCTAAAAATTCGCCTTTTTCATATCCTCAAAAATCTCAGTAATTTGCTCCATCTAAGATGAGAGCAGTTCTGCACGAGTCTTGGAGAGTCTATTGCAAATATCCTCCCAAAGTCCCAAGACGAATTCTTTTTTGCGATTAAAGACAATACTATTTCCTTCAAAAATAGATATTGTTGTATTTGTCATCGGTGGGATGCGTGTTATCTTATTTAGAGTTTGTTGGTTTAGGGCTTTGTCATGAGGAAGAGATGATGCCTTTGAAGGTGACTTCACTTTAGATGTAGGCCCTCCAATATATTCATCACTCACTTGCGGCGTGGGGATACCACCGGATGCCCAATGGCATTTAACTGCATAAGGAAAAGGAAAAGAAAGTGAATATTTTTTTTAGTAGATCCATTCGTTCGTTAAAAAAAATAAAAAAAATAAAAAGAAAGGGAAAGGTGATTGTATTTTTACCTCTTTGTTACAAGCTGTAGGCGTTCTTGAGGGACTATTTACACTTGGAACCTCTACGATCTCTACTGGGTTAGGCCGTTTCCTTTTTCAATTTTGGTCTTCATTAGTACTCTGACTTGTATCTTGAGGAACTTGCGTTCTAAATGGAAGAATTGGAGGGTGCTTCTCTAAATTCGCTGAAGTACACACCACCTCTTTCAAAGCCGCCTTTGAGGATTTAAGCTTCCTTTTCTTATGTTGTGTAGCTACTTTTGGGATTGGAGTATGTGGCTCTTTAACGTTTTGGAGCGTCTTTCCAACACCTTGATCTTCACCTCCTAAAGGAGTAGTAGACTTTAGTCCAAAATTGTCTTCCAAAGCTTGTAAATTATTCTCGAGAAACTTCCCATGCGCTTTCTCCCACCAAGACATATAATTGGTGGAGAAAGGCTTCTCCACAGGATCGCCCGTTGGGGGAAAAACCACGCGTGACATAGACCGATACAGTGTGCAAATCCTCCAAAAACTGATTCCTTCATCTAGAGAGGCGTTACGGATATCATTCTCCAAAAATCGGGGACATTCTGGTAAAACCCAAATTGATGACCAAACCGATGCGGGCTATAGGGCTCGATGATGAATGAGTTACCATACCTCAAAGGGAGGTAATTAAAACGTAAGCTCATGAAGTAATTTGACTCCAACTCTTGAGGATCATCATTATCCACATAATAATAAGGACGAGAATTGGTTAACATTATTGGTTTCCAAACTATATCCTCCCCAGTGTGGATGCGTTTTCTCGCATCCTTCCCGTCAAAGTACCTCGCAGCTCCCTCTCCTGAGTATGCCACCATCAAAGGGACAAACAGACCCTTAGCAAGTGGATAATGGGTTTTGAAGTAATGTGCAAGCCATCCGTAAACATATTGAATGGGCAAACAAACTTTGACTTGATCAAGTTGGGAAGAACACAAAATCTTATTCAAACCATGATAAATACTCGCCAAAACTGGGACCGCAAGGCTAATCTTTTGCCCGCCTGCCATCGTGCTTTCCATCTTAAAAGTCTCGGGACGAATGAAGTTTTCTGCCTTGGGAAACACATAGGCACATAGCCAAATTGATAAGAATGTTGCTACATAAGTTTCATCTTTCTTGTCAGCCCTCACCCTAAGCTTGGAGAATATAACTTCTTGATCACTCGACCACCTCGTTGTCTCGAGAATGACTCTGTTAGGATTATGTGTCTACTTTAGGCGCGCAGATTTCTTTTCCTTTTGCAGTGGGGCAGGTTTATACATTAAAGTTTTTTTATACCAAAAATTTGTCCACTTGCTGAAGGAGACCTTTTGGTTAGCACCCGTACCTTCCTTAAGGTAATGGAAGTCAGCAAATAAATACTCGCAAGATCGAGGGATAAATCTCATCTGTTTTTCGTCCAAACCGATAAGTTATCTTGTCTCAGATAACACTTCTTCATACGGAGAACCCACAATGAGGCAGACCTCCAAGGATATGTAAGTCCCAAAGAGAGAGAGATAGTTCCCCAGCTGATGTAAGAAGCGTGTTCGTCTTGGGGCACCAAGCCTCATAAAATGCTTGCAAAATGTTCGAGTTTCGATCATAAGTGAAAAGTGAGACGTAGACAGTATCATAAATATTTTTTGTACTCAGGGTTAGTTGGCTTCCACCAAGTACATATTCAGCCCATTCCCAATATCCTGGAATATGACGATGCTCGCCCTCGATTGTTGTTGTGCTTTCCAAACGTACTTCGCCTTGAATTATGCGACGTCCTAAGTTTGGAAAGGTGCTAGAAATGTTTAAGTGGCGATGGATTGGAGCTTGGAGAGACTATATCTTGGAAAATGGATTAGAAGTTGACATATGCTCCATGTTTTCTACATAAAGGGAGTTCCTCAAAGAAGGCCATGAGGCTGCATACCGGCCAGCTTGTGGGGTGTGAACCAAAAGCTTGGTTTGTTCTATGCCATCTTCAGTCTCGATTAGAAAATATCTAAGTTTGGAGAAAGATGAAATATAGTCTCTGAAATTTGCCATCTCTTCGGGCTGCAAAAAAAAAAAGGGTCATCAAAATCCAAATCAAGAATATTAAAATGGGCACAAAGGTCTGAATGAATGAAATGGCCTCCAATAGTCGGACCACATTGAGAGTAATCTCTCCGGTAGTCAGGCCACATTGAGAGTAATCTCTCCGGTAGTCAGGCCACATTGAGAGTAATCTCTCCGGTAGTCAGTCCACATTGAGAATAATCTCTCCGGTAGTCGGGTCATATTGAGAGTAATCTCTCCAGTAGTCGGGTCACATTGAGAGTAATCTCTCTGGTAGTCGGGTCATATTGAGAGTAGTCTCTCCAGCAGTCGGGTCATTTTGAGAGTAATCTTTCCAGTAGTCGGGCCACATTGAGAGTAATCTCTCCGATAGTCGGGCTATATTGAGAGTAATTTCTCCGGTAGTCGAGCGACATTGAGAGTAATCTCTCCGGTAGTCAGGTCATTTTGAGAGTAATCTCTCCAGTAGTCGGGCCACATTGAGAGTAATCTCTCCAATACTCGGGCAAGAATGAGTACCATCCCCTCGCGCCCTAAGATTGTCTTCATCATACATGGATCATCTCGTTAAACAAGATCATATCCTTCTCGCATTACCTAAAAAAAGAGAGAAAAAAGGCGACAAAATCGGGAAAAAAAAATCAGAAAACCAACTGTACCAGTCAATGATTCACTTGGCCAGGCTTGAGAGCTGCTACTGATGCCAATTGAATGAAAGGCATGATCTATTTATAAGTGCATTAACGTGGCTATTAGAGAATTAATTACGGTGTGGGACTACTAATTCAATTGGGTATCTTAATCCAAATTGGAGTGGAATGATGGCAGAAGTCTTTTATTTCCATTTGAGTTAGGAAAAGAGGGTTGTAATTTAAAACTTTACGTGAGCCATGCAATTTCACATATCAAATGAGTTGGAATTGCTTGAAGTGTACATGGAAAGAGCTAACCAATTTTGGAGTTTTTAAAAAACTAGAAAACCATGACTTTGGGATTTACAATTCCATAACTTCTATGCTTTACGTGGTTAAGTCACAAAACAGTGAATTTGAAATTTAAAGTTCAATAATTTTAATATTTCATATGATCAAATATACAAATACGAATACTTCCCGCCTAGTCTTTAAAAGGTTAAAAATTTTGATAAATTTTGAAGCATGGGGTATTTGTAGGTATATGAATTTTATCAAAATTAAATTCATAAAATAATTTAGATTTTATTGGTCCAAATAAATATTATGGGTCAATTTAATTGAATTAATTATATAAGTCCAAATATATATATGGGGATTAAATAAATAAGTTTTAATTCATTGGGCTAGCCCATTTAGTTAGGCTAAAGTGATGAGCCCACTCCATTAAGCCCAAAATCTCATTTTCCTAGAGGCCCGGTTTGGTGCCACGTGTCAAATGACGTGGCGCTCCAAGTCTAACGGAAGAGCCAATAGGATTATGCCACGAGTCAAAATGACAAGGCATGTCAAGTCACATTAGAAGGCCAATGAAATCGCGCCACGTGTGCAAGTGAGATGTTCCGGCCAATCAAATGCGGTCATGTCACACTTCAATTTGATTGGTCGGAAAGAGTTTGTTCTTATCACAACTCCTCCCGTCCACAACTATAAATAAGGGTCTTCATAACTCAGAAAAGACACCAGAAGTTATAACAAGAAGCAAGAGAGAGCTCGTGGATCAAACGCCGCAAATTTCTCTACATGTTTCAAGCTTCAAGCAATCAAGTTCAAGTTCAAGAAATCAAGTTCAAGCTCAAGAAGGAAGAACAAATCAAGTTCAAGCTCAAGAATGAAGAACTAGTCAAGATTCAAGGAGTACGAGTTCAAATCAAAGTTCGTGCTAGTTGACTTCAAGATCATCGTTCGTGACAACAAATATAGATTCAAGCTCAAAGGTCTTTGAATTTATTTACTAGTGAAAAGAAGAATTAGAGGATTCATAGAGATTGTAATACTCAAACATTTGAAATAAAATACTACGATTGTTGTAATATTTTTCGGTTTTAATTCTATTTTCTCGACATAATTTACTGTCTACAAGAGGTATTACATTTTTTTATTATTTCCCTTTTATTTTCTTTGTCCTTTATAAAGATATAAATATAAGTTGGGATTTTCTTAATACACCCAGATCCCATGTTATTATGTAATTGTGATCGGGGCCCTTAGCTATTTATATACTAATGTTTTAGGGAAACACAGATACATGACTATCACATAGTTTAATCACTTTCTTGAGCAGCAAGATAGTATTATTATTATTTTAATTAATTTAGTTAGAAACCTAACATAAACGTTAAATAGCATGGATATGAAATCAATCATTTTCTTTATCATCTTTTAATAGTTCGCAAGCCCCCAACTCACAAATATATCAATGTTCTTTCTCGTTTGTTATTCTTATTGTTTTTTTTATAAAAAAAAAAAATCAAATCCAACGGTTTTCTTGTGATATAGCCACCTTAATTTCCGTTGAATCGGTATCCGTTAGTGGATAACAAAATGTTACTCCATCCGATTTACTTTAAATGAATTTTTTTAATTATTTTTACACATATTAAAGAATTTATTTTTTTGTATTAATTAACAATGAAATTGACTATACTAACCTTAATTCGTTCAATGAAAATAGTTCAAATACTCCTAGGTTCCAACTTTGGAATAAGAAGTTAATTCCTTCATAATATCTGAAAAAATCAAATATTGTGAACCATAAAAGAGGTCAAAAAATCAATTAAAGTAGACCGAAAGGAGTAGTTACAGCCCCTCTTACGAGAAACACAAAATGAAATCCGACCGAACTCCAATATTAACTGGAAATAAATGAATAAAAGAATAAGAATTTAGATGACGAAAATATAACAGGTTAACTTTAATTAACGTTGAGTAACACGTAGAGAAAAGAAGAAGCATAAACTTGCAAAGTAATTAAAATTTGTAGACTATAACTGTTTAACTTGTTTCTTTGTCACACCAGGGAAATCATCGTAGGCATGTCTCTAATAAAAGTCGAACTCCTACCTAGTTCAGACATGCTTATTAGTTAAGACAAAAGACAAGAAACTCAGGAATAATTAAAAGCAAAATATACATCCATACGCGGTTCATATCCTATTCAACTTTTTTTTCCAAGTCTATGTAACGTCCTTTAATTATAATCAACAAAAGTGTCTCAGTCTCTACTACTCTAGTAACTAGGCACAAATAGTCAAATATATCCAATTAATTAACAAAAGTTAACTCTGTGGTTGCAGTGTGGGGTTGGGAAGTTCGTTATGTGTGGATGTGTGGCTTTTTGGGGCTTTCTCTTGTCCCAATCTTGTTGTCAACTCTTGTGTGTGTTGTGTCTGTTTTGTGGGGACGGAGGTTAGGGACGGATTCACAGTGTTGATCCAAACCCTGTATATACATAAAAAGATTTGTAAATATTTATAAATATTTAATTACAAAAATCAATTATTATTATATTAACTTGAAGTCGCAGTAGAAATTCATAACGATTCGTCTAGTGAGGTTAGTTAGATAGACAAAACTACTACCAATTGTATTATATCCGTACTTCTATCTACCTTTTAAACAAAATTTATAGTCTATGATAAGCACTCTCTCCTATATGTCGTTAAATTAATTAGTAGTAATAATTAGTTTCTTGTCCGGATCTATGCTTTTCTGCTTTACTCTCAATTGTTAATTGGGAAGTTTTGGAGAGTTCTTTATATATAATGAGTAAAGTCAATAAAATTCTTTAAAGTGGGAAATAATCCTTTCATTGGAAATGAGGAAATTAAGATCCATACACGAACGTTTGCATACATATTATTCCTTCCACCTAGATAAATTTAACTCCTCTTTGTCCCCCTTAAGGATGTTTAAGAAATTGAAAGTACTCCATCATTTACTTTTACTCGTCCACTATGCTAAAAATATATTTTCAATTTTACTTGTCTATTTTAGCAAATCAAAAAGAAGATAATTTTTTTTCTTCTTTTGTTTTACCCTTATCATTAAGTACTCATTCCCCAAATTATTTCCAATGTATTTTTTTGAAATGTTATCATTATTATGGATAAAATTATAAAATATATATTTCATTTTTTTTAAGGAAATGCAAAGTCAAAAATGAACAATTAAAAATGAATATATAGAATATATTTCTTTTGATTTAATCTGTTGATTTGGGTTTTGTCTTCCATATATACTGTTTCTTGATTTCTTTGTGGCCGGAGGATGGATTGTGGGTGAATACTGTATGTAAAAGATACTAAGAGCCCGTTGGACATAAAAAAAAATTCTTTTATTTATAAAATTACACTTTTTTTTTAAATCTGTGTTTAGTTATAAAATTTCCAATTTTCATTTGAAGATGCATTTTGGAAATTTTCGAAAATTTGAAAAACTCCAAAAACCTGTTTTTCAAAATTGTCACTCAAATCACTCACAAAACTTCAAAACAACCCAAACTGAAATTTATGTCCAAACACAACTCTAAACTTCAAATATCATTCTCACTCATTTTTTAAAATTTTACGATTCTTATGTCCAAACGCCTACGAGGAGTATTTAGTTATTGAATTAGTGTGAGCACAAAACGTGAGTAAGTTTTTTTTCCGTACCAAATACTTACTCATATTTAGTGCTTAATTAGTGAAGAATTAACCCAAATAGTCACCCAACCACTTAAACAAAAAATAATCGATGAATGTATAACATGTAGATAATTATATATAATCTTTGTATATGACTAAAAAAAAAAGTATATAATGAATATGACCTGCTAATATGGTCGGATATTAGATTAGCATAGTTAAAATAATTTAGCGGCTAGAGATGAAAATATACGACAATTAAAGAATCATGGTTAAGTAATGAGAATGTGTCAAAAAAACATATTATCCGTATCATGTATTTATTGAATTTGTGTTAATATAAAGATGCCATTTTTGTGTGTGTGTGTGTGTGGATTTTATATGGGGGTTGACTTGAAGAGGGCCTTGACGTTAAAGTCGTTACATCAGGCTGCCTTAGGTCATCGGGAATTAAGCCTCTCTTGCCTTGCGCTTTCTTTCTTCATTCCACGAAGCTTCTCTAATTACCCTAATTAAAGCATTAATATTACAAATAACCCTATGCTATTAATTTATTCTCCACTTTTCAGTTTAGAAAAGCAAGGCTCCTACCCCTTTATATATAACTACTACTCTTTCACCTCTTCATATCCATCTCTCAAAGCTCCATATTTAGAGTGTTTTATACTGAAAAAGATTCTTGAGCTTATCACACTTGAATTTATTCCTCAAAACAGAAATGGCTGCTAAACGGTTTTTTGATGACTCCCATACCGACCCAAACCAACCAAATTACAAACGCATGAGAACTACACCTTCTTTTGCTTCGTATGTTCCCTTATCATACATCACTACTTTTAATAATTTCTCATATTTCTCAAGATTCATATCTGATCTAACTAATCCTTTTTTTGGTTCTTTTGTAGTGTCATTAAAGAAGTGGTGATGGTGAAATTCTTAGACAACGTCTCTTCCGCCTTGGAACCTATGCTCCGTCGAGTGGTACGCGCGCGTTAATTTTATGAACTTTACACTGGAATTAATATTACCCAGATTCTGTAGCTCTTTATAATTGGTGAAATTAAATTATACAGGTTAATGAAGAGGTGGAAAGTGGATTAAGGCGTTACTCATGTCGTACCATAACGAGATCTCCTTCCCTAAGAATCAAAGCTTTAGAACCATCAAATCTTCGCCTCACTTTCAACAAAAAACTCTCTGTACCAATTTTCACCGGCAGCAAAATTGTCGCCGGCGACGGCCACAATCTCCAAATTCTTCTGGTGGATACAAGCGGCGAAGGCATGGTTCCGACGGCTCTACCTTATCCTATCAAACTAGAAATCGTCGTACTCGACGGAGATTTCCTTTCAAAACAAAATGATCAAACCAGCTGGACTCATGAGGAATTTAACAAAAGCATCGTTAAGGAGAGAACTGGAAGGAGGCCATTGATTGCTGGGGAACTCAATTTCACCATGCGTGACGGCGTCGTTTCTGTTGGAGAAATTGAATTTACTGATAATTCGAGCTGGACTCGGAGCGGGAGATTTAGGCTTGGTGCAAAATTGGTTCAAATTGGAACAAGTCAAACTACTGTTCGGATTACAGAAGCCGTTACTGAATCTTTTAGGGTTAAAGATCACCGCGGAGAATGTAAGCTATTTCTCTTTTCATTCGTATATTTTTTAGTAGTCAAAACTAATATTTTAACTCGACAAGCATCGATGACTCATTATTCCAAGTGTAACATGTAATCTGTCTTATTTTTAGTGTTGTAATTTTTTTAAATTGAACTCATAAATTTGATATGTAATATATTACAGTGTACAAGAAACATTACCCACCAGCACTAGGAGATGAAGTGTGGCGACTTGAGAAGATTGGAAAAAGTGGAACTTTTCATAAGAAGCTGTCTTCAAATGGAATCAACACTGTACAAGATTTCTTGAAGTTGGCCACTGTTGACACACCAAGGCTTAGAACTGTAAGCCTCTACTGTGACTTCACTAGAATATTCCTTTAATTGATGAAGTTGCTACTGAAAAATTGAGATAAACAAATCCAAATTACATTTGAAAAAGAATCTTTTTATAAAGCAACCAATTGTTTATGATTACACAGATGCTAGGAAGTGGAATGTCTGACAAAATTTGGGATGCAACATACAAACATGCAAAAACTTGTGAGAAGGGATCTAAGTTATACATGGCCAGTGGAGCAAACTACACTCTCTTTCTTAGTCCAATATGTCAAGTTGTTAGGGCAATCGTTGATGGGCAGATTTGTGCAAATCGTGACTTAACTGGAACTCAAAGGGTGAGAAATTAAGTTAAATTATCGATTTTCACTTTGAGATACTGTATATATTAACTTGAACGATTATAATAATATCTATTCCATGGTTTTTTTAGGGATATATTCAGAATTTGGTGAAGAACGCTTATGACAATTGGAGTTCCTTGGAAGTAGTTGATGCTCGGGTGAATGAGCCAGAACTGCTAACTCAAGGTACTTTATATATGCATTTTTTCTATTTATAATCGTTGCAAATCGGTGCACTAAGCTCCCGCTATATGCAAGGTCCGAACCACAAGGATCTATTGTACACACAGTCTTACCCTGCATTTCTGCAAGATGTTGTTTTCACGGCTTGAACCTGTGACCTTCTTGTCACATGGCAGTAACTTTACCAGTTACGCCAAGACCCCCATTCATGGTGGGCATATAATATGATATTAAGGTAAATATCATATTATATGCCCTCCATGCACAAAAAGTTGCTCTTAATTTAGTTGTACTTGCTAAAGATTGTATATAGAAAGAGTTCCTTTTCGAAAAGCTTAAGTTTTTGGAATTAATAATTAATAGTCAATGATCTTTGTTCTATATTTTAGTACGGTTTGTTGGTTACTATAATATAGTAATGATTTCTGATATGAACAGGAGAAACAGTGGTAGATCAATATCCGAATGTTCTTTATCAGCAGCTGTCAATGCTGCGATCCTATCAACTGAACGCAAATTTAACAGATGCATCAGAACAATTAGTTGAGTACAACAATGATTGGATTGATAGTTCTAGCTACATTTTCACGCCTGCTGATCATAATGGTGGTTTCTGATAATGGAGAAGTACGTTGAATTTTTTTACACTATCAGTATAGATGTTAAGTTGTTCTAAAAAGAAACACTTAAGGAATGGAGTTTAAGTATCACGTTCATGTACATAGTGTGTAGGATCATCATTTTCCCCCAGTTAGGGGCTGAAAAATGTTGTAGAAGTCGCGCCAACCCCTTTGTAAAAGTTGTGTGGTTTGGCAATAGTAGAAATATTTTTTTTCTTTTCTCTCTTTTTTGTTTTAACTTCAAATCTGGAAGTTTTATTGTAGCGGTTGTTGATCAATTTACCTGAATGAACAAATGCAATTATTTATTTGATTATGCATCTATCTATATCTTCCTTATTTTACATCCTTATACAACTTAATTCTTTGACCCCAAAAAAAAAAGTTTGTGAGAAGTTGCTGGTGAAGTACTTATGCGTTGACTTCGTAACAACCTTTCTTCTAGTCACTGTTGAAACCTGTCCCATTTCATTTGTTTTTCCTAACACTCACAAGTTTATAAAAGGCGACTTACGTGGAATCTAGAGAGTAATTGCACCCGTTAAGCTTGGGAAAAATCCTGTAAATTAAATATAGGCTATATACTTTGATCTATATTTGTTGAATTTATGTATACACCTAATGTGAAGATATGAGTAATTCTTTTTTTTTTTTTGGGTTGGGGAGGGGAGGGAATTTATATTGGGCTGGGGGTTGGCTTGAAGAGGGCCTTGAAATTAAAGTCTTTTTTTTTTTGTGATTTTTGTCGTTTAAAATTTACTCTTGCGTTCTCGATAAGTTTAATTAGCAATTACGATCCGGTATAGAGTTGTGTGATAGCATGAATTGTATCAGTATTCACAGGGTAATTTTTTTCTTTGTATACGGGTAAAATCGGGCATAATGCCTGCCCGATTTCCCGATGAGGGAGATGGAAGAAGGGTGCGAACATACGAGGTTGTAATCGAGGATGGGAGCCTTTCGTGTCGAGGCCTATAACTGGTGGATGATATGCTCATCGTCGGGTATGATGAAGCAATACTCCCCAGACCCAGAATGAGCTCCAAGATCTCGAAAAATATGGCAATAGGTCGCACAAGACTAACAAGAGGGTTGTGATATCCGCACCCAACCGGATATCACGTCGCAATCTCGCCTGATATCGATTACGGATCAGTTTTTAATGAGAAAGAAGGATTTTTACATTTTTTAGAATTGTACTAGGGATGAAACTCTCCTACTATATAAATGAAAAGTTTTTTCTTTAAAAAAGGACATTGTAATACGCATACCAAGAGAATACAAATCCATTTTTATGTTTTCTAGCTATTGAAGGGTTCTTATTTTTACCGTTGTTCTTCACACTCAATTGGTTTCAAACCAAGGACTAAAACAAGGGTAGAAATTATTGCCTAACCTAAGCTCACGTTGGGCCATAACACTACAACTAGTGTGGTTATTTATTTTATCTTTCGTTCATCTAATATCTTTGATTTTTTGTGTTGAATCAATCCACATATCTTTAAAACTGCGTATAACTTTAATTGTTATCTGTTTTAAGGGTAAACAGTTTGGCCCCCACCGTGGGACTAAAGATAATAATGGTGGTTTAATATAAATCTCCATAACACACTTTATTTCACGCTTGTTCTTTAAAGTCTCAATTTCAGGTCAACTTGAAAGTGTAATTCTCAGTCTGCTCACTTGAACGTTGAGGCTGAATCTGACCATCATGGAAAAAAGAACAATCTGGTGCCTAGCAATGAGGTGCCCTCTGCTGATCCCAACGGGATCCCAGTTGCCGATCCATTCGACGCAAATTCACATGTTGCTATCAACGTCAACCTGCCAACCGTCCACGAAAACACCGTTCGCGGGGGTCCCCGACCGAAAGCTCGAGATATGACCCAGGGCGAAGGTGATAGGTAAGCCTACGACTAATATTTGAAATGGTGCGGGCTCAACAGGCGGCAATAGCGTAGCTACAGAATCAAGGCCACGCCCCTGGCAGGGTCGAGCCCGAATGGTCCCAAGAAAACACCCGAAGAAACAAACTAACCGTCGAGAGGTCAGGTGAAGCTGAGGCCGGGGCCAACCCCGAGATAATGAAAATGGTTGAAGCATTAACAAAGCGGGTAGAATCAGGTGAGAAGAAAATTGAGGCCAACGACAAGAAGGTAGAGACATACAATTCCAGGGTCGATCAAATCCCGAGAGCACCCCCGATATTAAAAGGACCGGATTCTAAGAAATGTATCCAAAAGTCTTTCCCTCCGAGCGCGACACCGAAGCCGATCCGAAAAAGGTTTCATATGCTCAATATTCCATAGTACAACGGACCACGGATCCGAACGAGCATGTGACCTCCTATACATGTTCCATCAAAGGGAACGACTTGGAAGATGAAAAAATCGAGTCACTATTATTGAAGAAGTTCGGAGAAACTCTGTCAAAAGCAGCAATGATATGGTATCATAACATACCCCCAAATTCATTGATTTGTTTGCTACACTTGCAAATGCTTTTGTGAAGGTCCATGTCGGAGCCGTCAAGGTCGAAACCAGAAAATCAGACCTTGTCAAGGTTAAACATAGATATAGCGAGATGTTCAGGGAGTTCGTGTCGAGTAACTAGATGGAACAGATGGACCTGCCTCCGGTTGCATTTACTCAAGGACAAAACTCTCGAAGCTCCTTGGCTTCGCAGCAGCTAAAACAAATTTGGTAGAGTATCCGGCGGTAACTTGGGCTGACGTCCACAACATGTACCTGTAAAAAATATGAGCCGAGGACGACCAACTCGGAGCCCTCTGTGGGTCCGTTTATCCCATCAAAGCCGACGACAGGTCTAAGAGAGTCGTCGACCATAAATCGAGGTCGGTCTGGGATTTGTACCAACCATATAGTGCAGATCGAAGGGGAAACGGGTCCAGGCGTCATCTTGCAAGGAACGAAATGAGAAGCGACGAGGGCCCAATAACCGAGTTCTAATGAGCAAAAATGGTTCCGACAGGCCGATCGGGGCCAGGGAAGTACCGAGATTATTAGAGTATAACTTCAACGTTGATGTTGCCAGCATCATATTAGCCATCAGGCGCATCAGGGAAACAAAGTGGCCTCGACCATTGCAATTTGACCCTACCCATAGAGATCCTGACTTGATGTGTAAGTATCATGGCACTCATGGCCACATGACCGAGGATTGCCAGTAATTAAGAGAAGAAGTTTCTCGGTTGTTTAATAACGGGCATCCCCCGAGAATTTATGAGTGATCGATCCACCACTTTAAGAATAGGCACGCCAACAAACAGGCCGAACAAGAGGAACCTCAGCCCGTCATCAACATGATCATTGGAGGGGTCGATTTCCCCCAAGGGCCAATGATAAATTTCAATAAAGTATCCATCACGGGGGAAAATTCACCCGAGAATTATGTCCATGAGGGAACTATTTCATTCAACGATGAGGGTGCCAGAGGTATCGTACAACCTCACATGATGTACTAGCAATTTCCGTACTTATTAATAAATCTCGAGTTAAAAATGTGTTGATTGATCCAGGTAGCTAGACCAACATCATCAGATCAAGGGTCGCAAAGTAGTATGGGTTGCAAAATCAAATAGTGACGATGGTATGGGTGTTGAACTGATTTAACATGGAATGCAAAACCATTAAAGGGGAGATAACCCTACCAGTGAACACCGTCAAGATGATCCAAGAGACAAAAATTTATGTGATCGAAGGGGACATGAGGTATAACACTCTATTCGGAAGGCCATGGGTTCACAACATGAGGGCGGTACCTTCGGCCTTACATCAGGCGTTGAAATTCCCTACTCTGAGAGGAATCAATACGATCTACGGAGAACAGCTGGTTGCAAAGGAGATGTTCACAGTCGACGAAGTACTCCGGGTGCCCGCCGTCTTGACATTAAGGAACATAGAGCCAACCAGAAAAGTCGAAGTTAAATAGCAACCACTGATGTTGGTCCCGGTCGGACTGGAGGAACGGGGAATAGAAGAGGAGGATGATTACGGAGTTCCGAGATCGTTCATAGCTCTTGATGATAGCGATGCCACCAAATTGACGATCGAAGAGTTTGAGCAAGTCACATTTATTGAACATCTACGGGATCGAAAGGTATACCTATGCACGGGGTTAACCCCCGAGCTCAGGAAAACACTCATTAATTTTCTTAAAGCTAACATAGATTGTTTCGCTTGGTCCCATCTTGACATGACAGGGATCTTACCGTAGGTAACCACTCATAAGCTGAGTTTGGACCCGAAGTTCCATTCAGTTAAGCAGAATATGAGGCTGCAGTCCGAGGTCAGACATGCATTAATCAAGGATAAGGTATCTAAATTCCTTAATAGGATCCATTTAGGAGGTTAAGTACCCGTACTGGTTGGCTAACGTAGTGGTAGTGTCTAACAAGGGAACAAGTTGAGAATGCGTGTAGATTACATAGATCTAAACAAGGAATTCCCTAACGATTCTTTCCCTTTGCCTAACATCGATCAGATGATCGACGCGATGACTGGCACGATATGCTTAGTTTTCTCTATGCCTATTCCGAGTACAACCAAATTCGAATGGATCCGGGCGATCAAGAAAAGACTTCTTTTATCACTAAATTCGGCACTTGTTGTTATAATGTAATCCTGTTCAGATTAAAAAATGTTGGTGCCACCTATGAACGCCTAGTAAATCGGATGTTCAAAGCACAGATAGGGAAATCAATGGAAATTTGTATTGACGACATGTTAGTCAAGTCCTTACGAGCAGAGGACCATTTGAAACTTTCGTAGGAGGCCTTCCACATATTGAAAAAATACAATAAGAGGCTGAACCTGGAGAAGTGCGCATTCGGGTTCAGATCGGGAAATGTTCTCGAGTTCATGGTGTCCAATCGAGGGATCGAGATCAATCCCGACAAAATCAAATCCATAGAAGATATAACCGTGGTGGACAACGTCAAAGTCGTTCAAAGGCTAACTGGGCGTATAGACGCCCTGGTTCGGTTCATATCGAGTTCTTCGGACAAAAGCCATCAAATTTTCACATTGTTAAAGAAAAAGAATAACTTTCCTGGACCCCAGAATGCCAGCTAGCTTTGGAAGAACTCAAGTGGTACCTATCGAGTCCGCCTCTGTTGCACACTCCGAAGACGGATGAACAACTGTACATTTAATCGGGGGTTTTCGAGGTGGCGGTACGTGGAGTCTTAGTCCAGGAAGAGGAAGGTAAGCAATTTACCATTTAATATGTCAGTAGAACTCTAGCCGAGGCAGAAACAAGGTATTCTCACCTGGAAAAAAATTGGTGCTTGCTTTACTAAGCGCTTTCAGGAAGTTAAAATCATAATTTCAATGCCACCCCATATATGTTGTGATATCTTACCCATTGAGGAACATCATGCACAAACCTGAGCTCTCGGGCTGGTTGGCTAAATGAGGCATCAAAATCAACGGGTACGATATCGAGTATCGACCCTCGAACCGCCATAAAATCTCAAATTTTGGCAGACTTCGTGGTTTACTTTGCACCGACCTTAATACCTAAAATAGAAAATGAATTATTGTTAACCTCGGGGACTACTTGGGGAATTTGGACCCTTTTTCCGAACGGTGCCCGGAATAAAAAAGGGTTCAGGCTCGACATCGTGTTAAAACCACCTATGAGGAATGTAGTTAGGCAGTCTATTAGAACTGTGAAATTGACTAACAATGACGCCGAGTGTGAGGCCATGATTACAGGTCTCGAATTGGCAAAAGGACTTGGGGCCAAGGTGATCGAAGAGAAGTGCGGCCGTCCTCGTGGTAAATCAAGTTAATGGGACGTTTGAAGTAAAAGAGGAACAGATGAGAAGGTAGTAACACAAATTACAGAAAACGCTGCATCAATTTAGGGAATGGACCCTACAACACGCACTCCAATATTAGAACAGTGAGGTTGATGCTCTGGCTAACTTGGGGTCGTCGGTCGATGCCGATGAATTTTGTTCGGGAACAGTGGTGCAACTCATGAAGTCCATGATAGAATAAGGCCACGCAAAGTAAATTCGAAGAGTTTAACTTGGGATTAGAGGAACAAATACATAGGCTATTTGAAGACCGAAAAATTGTCGTCGGATCTCAAAGAATCGAGGGCCATGCATACTAAGGCTGCTAGATTTAGCTTGGTCGAAGGGACATTGTTCAGAAGAACATTCGACGGCTGGCTATCCAAATGCTTGGGACAGCGAGATACCGAATATTCCTTGAGAGAAGTTAACGAAGGCACTTGCGGGAACCATTCGTTGGCAGGATCTTTGGTTCGAAAATTAATCAGGGTTGACTATTACTGGACCGAAATAGAGAAAATGCAAAGGACCTCATGCGAAAGTGTGACGACTACCATAGGCATGCCCCGATGATACATCAATCGGGGGAAATACTCCACTCGATTTTGTCTTCGTGGCCATTTATGAAGTGGGGAATGGACATTGTCGGTTCCCTACCATAGGCACCCGGTAAGGCTCAATTCATATTGTTCATGACTGATTATTTTTAGCAAATGGGTCGTTCAAGCGTTTGAAAAAATCCTGGAGAAAGAAGTCATTGACTTCATCTAGGACCACATAATATGTCGATTCGGGATACTAGCCAAGGTGGTTTGCGATAACGGGAAACAATTCATTGGCAGCAAGGTAAATAATTTTTTCGAAGATCACAAGATCGAGAAGATACTATCGACGCCTTATTACCCTAGTAGGAACATCAGGCAAAATAAGCACACAAGACTATACTTCAAAACGTGAAAAAGAGGTTGACCGATGCCAAAGAAAATCCTGCCCAAAGTCTTGTGGGCATACCGAACGACCTCGAAGTTTAGCACTGAGGACACCCCATTTTCGTTGTTCTAGTCCTCCTCGATCACCAAGTGTTATACCCCATTTTAACACGGGTCAAATTAGAGTATAACACATGGGTAATCCTAAAAATTATAAAGTCGCCACCTAATTATTTTAAGGGTAAATTAGGACACCATTTTAGAAAGTAATGCTTAAAGTTAACTCTGTTTTATATGGTCTACTTAGTTTTAGAAATCTCGGTAAGGGTTCTAGCTATCTCAAAAGGAAAGGGTAAGGCACCTTTTAAGATCCATTAAAAATGGTTAACCAACGAAACTTAAGTTAATTAACTTTAGAAAACTAAGTGATAAACATTTGTAG
Source organism: Nicotiana paniculata (assembly GCA_005239505.1). Taxonomy (NCBI): domain Eukaryota; kingdom Viridiplantae; phylum Streptophyta; class Magnoliopsida; order Solanales; family Solanaceae; genus Nicotiana; species Nicotiana paniculata. The sequence continues at coordinate 21,707 of MDKI01109299.1, forward strand.
AGAAAACGATTATCAATTAGAAAATAGACGCATAATAGCGTTGTGTTGAATGAGCGAGTCATTGCAAAACGATGAGTCCATGATTAAAAAAAATAATTACTTGATATAAACAGTTTGGATATTAATTTTTATACTTATAAGAAAAGAATAAAGAAAAAAAAAAGGGCTTTCCATAAGAAACTAAAAGGTTTGTCATGAAAGTAACTTGATTTTAAAAAGTGAGTGAAACAACAAAATTTAATCTTCTGAAAGGTTTTTGCTATTAACCAAAGTCACGTTTTTACTTTAAGGAGAACTTCTAGTTTTGAACTTGTGAGGAGCATAAAAACGAAACAATTGTAAATCTGTAGTATAAAATATTTTGAGTGTAATAAATATTCAAGGTAACAAATTTTGAAAGGTCTAGTATACTTGAATAATTGCATATTTTACCTCAACAAAGAAGATTCCTAAACAAGATCAGTTTTACTTAAGCGATAACTCTCAAATGTAAAAAAATCTAGTCTTGAGATAAACCCAAAATACACAAATAACTTAATAATCATAAAAATATTAGACAAGAATAGAGTGGCAAAGGGATTAAAAGAAGAAAGACGCCATAGGCGTCCTCAAGCATTTTGCTTGTTTTCTTGCTATCGGGTATACTCTATGGAGGGTAATATGCGATGACTCCATGTGATGGTAGTAGCCTTGAGTTCCTATAAGACTCCACTGCGAGAGTCTCGAATTAAGACTTCATTTGCTCCAAAATATACATGCAAAGAGAAGAACAAAACAAGAATTAGAAAGAGGACTGGTTCCTTGATCATGCGTAGCAAGACACCAAAACTATGAAGCAGTTCTTTTTTTTTTTTTCAAAATATGTAAGGGCCTCACTACTGTAACCATTTCGAGATAGACCACTGATAATATAAGTAACTATGTTAGGGTATAAACCAACAGCTTTCATTTGTGGAAACATGTCTATGGCCTCATTTACACTATTTGAAGGTCACTCTTAAAGTAACAAAGGGTGTTCATGCTTATTAATTTATCAATATTTCACAATATTATGCGTTTTATTTATGTATTTATTTATTTGTTAGCTAAGATTTACTTCACTATGAGAACTTTTAAGTACGATTGGTATGGTCTCCAAGTGTGAAAGAGAAATCTATACACATTGTTTCATAGCAGAATGTAAATCATGTATGCAAGAACATGTATCTTAGCAACTAGATGAGTTTCCCACTTTCCCTCCTAAAAATATTAGTTTATATTTTAACTAACATGATATAAGAGATCAAATAAATTCGTATCTTTGATCTACTAGAAACAAACTCCCTAAATCACAATCTCCTTACTAAAATTAAAAAAAAATCATTATATGATTTCTACGAGACTAACATGCATAGGAAAACAAACTTGAACACCAGATACATTAAAAGATACCAAAGGTCTATTTCATGATATTCATATCAGAACTAACAACATTTCAGAAACATGATTAAAGGATCAAATCAAGTAATAAAAAACACACTGACATGACAGATTCCTATAATCATGGTTAGACAATCATACTACATGTAATGAAGACAACATCAATGTTATAAAGAGGAGGACACGCACATGATCAGTCATGAGAAACAGTGAAGAGCTTCTTGTATTTCTCAAACAAGCATACCCCATAAGCATGAGTTTATAATTAAGGATCTTAACAAACTAACTATCAAAGATCCATGAAGGTTTCACAAGTTGGTATTTCAGGTATAAACATGATAACAATGTAAGAAAGATTCACAAGTTGGCATTCCAACCATAAAACACGAAATTATATAAAGGGAATAAATGTTCATATGTTTAGGCCGAACAATAACGGCAGGTGCGATCCCTAGATAAGTCTATATGATGGCGAAATTTGAACGAGACTAAACACTATTATTTAGTGGTCTTTTAACTTAGATCTTTACTAAGCTATAACATCTACATTTTGACCTGAAGAGAACCTTACGTCAAAATCTTTAGTAGATATTTTGTCCAGTAAACTAAACTAACTTATAGCCATATTTTCTATACTTCAATGACACCATCTGTTGGCTGATTTCCCAATGCACACGCAAGTGTACGTGGTCGACAAGTAATATAGGAATTG
>ML362534.1:7200-148322 GCA_005239505.1 Nicotiana paniculata
CACTCTCTCAAGTTACGCTAGCTAGATTGCAATACAGTTCACTTTAGATTGCACCCGAGGTATCGTTATTTCTAATCCAGCCTCTACACCCTCGGTTATGACTTTCGTCTATACTCTGGGAGTGATGTTGTTCAAAAAACTACCTAAATATGTACTCTCTCTCGGGTATTTACATAATAAATATGCACAGCTAATTGAGGGCCCTTTCAATCAACTACAACAAGAACATAGTTGAACAAATAGAGATTAATCAACATAAATATATTAATATCACAATAAAATTCATCCCCAACGGGTTCTACCAAAACCATAGATTAAAGAAGTTAGCTAGACATGTTCATAAGAATCAAACTCAAAATAACTTGCATACTTGAACTACAAAGTAATGAATAAAAGATGTAAAAATCAATGTTTTTGTCACTTCAATGGTTTTATCTATTCAAATCCTTCGTCTGCCTTCCAATCCCTCGTTAAGTTGTGTTTTAGGAGTCTATTTATATGTTTAGGACAAACCCTAAACAGGTAAGAGACTTTTACTCCAACCGGGAAACACTTGAACTCGTCAAAACTCGGAATTGACCGAAACAGGGGCCTGGCGTTTGGGCTCTAACGCCTGGATAACGCCAGGCTAGGGCTGACGTTTGGAATCCAACGCCTGGCTAACGCAAGGCTAGGGCTGGCGTTTGGACTCTAACGCCTGGCTAACGCCAGGCAGGGCCACGCATTTGGGATCTGGCGCCCAGCTATAGCCCGGTACACTCCTCCTCGCCTCTTGAGCGTATTTTCAATGTATTTGCATCCATTTAGCTCGGTTTCCATCTCCAATTCACCTACACATGAAATAGACTCTATTATGCACATAAAAAGTGTATTTTTATCATTAACACACATAAAATGTATGGCATATGACATGTTAAACCATGAATTCTAGCCTCGCATCAATGGGAAAGGTTACAAGTCCACTAGCGCGGTCTTAGCGCGCCCATTAGCGCAACCGCTCTAGTCCAACGATCCCCAGGTATAATGTTTAGCCATTAGCGCGCCCAGTAGCGCGATGACTAGCGCGAGCGCGCTAGTCCAGTCGAACGCGTTATTTTCCAGGGGTAGAATTGGAAGTTTGGAGCAATTCCACTTAACCTATATAAGGTTCAATTCGCCCAAAAGAGGGGATGAATCAAGGTTTAGAGTCTTGTTCAAGAAAAGCAACGGCAAGAGGCAAGGAGGGAAATTGGGCATCAAATCTCATCTCTCTTCCTTGTATTTTTGTCATTATTGATGAATTCTTCTATTGTTATTTTCAGTACAAGTATGAGTAGCTAACCTATTTAGTCTAAGGTTTTGGTGGAAACCCTTGAGTATGAACATCTTGTTATATTAATATAGTTTTCCTGGTGTCAATCTCTATTTGTTCAACTAAGTTCTTATTGTAGTTGATTGAAGGGCCCTCAATTAGCTTTGCCTATTTTATATGTATCTGCTGGGGTGAGAGTGCATATTTAGGTAGTTGTTGAACACCACCACTTCCAAAGTATATGAGGGATCCATAACCGATGGTTTAAAGGTTGGATTAGGGATAACGATACCTTTTGTGCAATCTAAAGTGAACTATATAAAAGCAAGCTAGCGTAGCTCGGGAGAGTGCATCTAGTAAATTATTGTAATTACTCGGGAGAGATTTATGGTAGCAAGAGTGATCACGATTGATATAGATAATTAGGCCAAACAATAGGAAATATACAAGAAGGGATTTAATAAGCGGGGAAAACCATAACCTTAGATCCTTCTCGCATTTGTTTACAACTTAGTATTAGTTATCTTTTAGTCTACTTAATTTCATTCAATTTTAGTTAGTAAAAATACCAACAAATTGTTATTCTTAACCTTTGGTAAGTTGATTACGAAGAATCGAGTGAGTGTAACAACTATAATTGATAGGTTAATTCCCTGTGGGATTCGACTCTGACAAAATACTCAGATTATATTTGCAACGCCCGCTTAGTGTTTTTATAAGACATATTTGAGTGTGATCAAATTTTGGCGCCGTTTTCGGGGAACTAACGGTTCTTAAGTATCGTCAATTTTCTTCAATTTTCATCTCTATATTGAAATTTTAACGTTTGCTAACTTGGTTGTATAGGTGCATTCCTAGAAACTCATCGAGAACTAGTGAAGTATTTGAAGCCTTATCAGACCCCTAGAAAGTTTTCAAGGCGTTGAACCTGGCCAACCGAAAAAGCAAACAACAACCATCAATTGAACAACTTGAACCCGACAAGGAAGAACTAAACAACAGGAACAACAATGGGGACGGCGTGGTAGCCCAGTTGCGCAGTTAGTGGTACCTCTCGTGCCAGAGGCTCCTTTATATGACTAGGCACAACCCACGATGGAGAACTTGGCCACTGCAATATCAGTCCCTCAGATACAGGCTGAGTCCTTTCAGATTACAAACAATATGTTGCACTTGCTGCAGAACAAAATTCTATTTTTGGGGTCATACATTGAGGATCCCCAACAGCATTTGAAGAACTTCCTGTTGATTTGCAAAACTCAGAGGCAGCCAAATGTCACTCAGGAAGCAATAAAATTGTTGTTGTTTCCATTCTCAATGACAGGAGCATCCCAGACTTGGCTAAACTCGCTCCCCATTAATTCCATTACCACATGGGAGGAGTTAGTTAAGTAGTTCGTGAACAAATTCCATCCACCCAACTGAAGCATTGCAGGAAACATGGGAACGATTTAAAGGAATGTTGGTTATCTGTCCGCACCATGGTATTCCAGAGCAAATGTTGGGGTAGCGTTTCTATATGGATCTAGCAGATACTGTAATGGAAAATATAGATGCTTCAGCTGGTGGAGCATTCTTGAGCAAAACATGGAGAGAAAGCCAGATACTGCTTGATAAAATGGCGCAGAATTCGGGGTGGACAACCAGGAATGCACCCATAACTCCGGTAGTTCACTCAGTGCCCTTCGATCCATCCAACAATCTTGCTGAAAACATGGCCACCTTGAATACAGATGAGCATACTAACCAAAAAGGTGGAGGAGTCATGGCCACCTTGAATACATATGAGCATACTAACCAAAAAGATGACCTAATTCTACTTTACCTGTTATTATCTCATCCAGTTTGCTAGATGTGAAGGCGCGGGTATTACAGGTACTCACACAGTATAAGACTGCTATTGGTTGGACCATTACAAACATAAACGGGATTAGCTCGGCATACTGTATGCACAAAATTCTGCTGAAAGAGGGGCACAAACCTTCCAGGGAACACCAGAGGCAGCTGAAGTCAAATATGAAGGAAGTTGTGAAGAAGGAAATCATAAAGTGGTTAGATGCGGGAATCATTTTCCCATCTCTGACAACTGTGTTAGCCGGTACAATGTGTTCCTAAGAAGGGTGGATGACAGTTGTAAAAATGACAACAATGAGCTGATATCCACAAGGACCGTCACTGACTGGAGAATTTGCATGGACTATAGAAAGGTAAATCTTGCCACCCGTCAAGATCACTTCCCACTTCCCTTCATTGATCAAATGCTGGACAGACTGGAAGGGAGGTCTAACTTTTGTTTTCTGGATAGGTACTCGGGGTACAACCAAATTTCCATTGCTCTGGAAGACAGAGAAAAAAACTCATTCACTTGTCCCTAGATCTTTTCCTTCAGAAGGATTCCCTTTGGCTTATGCAATGCACCCGCCACATTTCAAAAAGGTTCATGATGGACATATTCACTGACATGGTCGACGATATCATGGAGGTGTTCATGGATGATTTCTCAGTGGTGATAAATTCATTCGATAAGTTTCTAGAAAATCTGACCCGAGTGCTAAAGTAGTGTATTGAGACGAACCCTGTGCTTAATTGGGAGAAGTTCCATTTCATGGTACAAGAGGGGATAGTCTTGGGGCACTTGGTATCAAGCAAAGGAATTGAGGTGGATCGTGCCAAAGTAGATGTGATTGCAAAGCTTCCACCTCCCACATTAGTTAAAGCGATAAGGAGCTTCCTTCGGCATGCCGGGTTCTACCGGCGATTCATCAAAGACTTCTCCAAAATAGCAAACCCCCTATGTAAGTTGCTCAAAAAAGATAACCTTTTTGTGTTTTCTAATGATTGCAGGTTGGCGTTTGAGGAGTTGAAAAAGAGGCTAGTCATGACCCTGATCATTGTTGCTACCGATTGGGAGCAACCATTCGAGCTCATGCATGATGCCAGTGACTACGCAATGAGAGAAATTTTAGGACCACGAAAGGAAAATATAATGTACCCGATCTACTACGTGAGTAGGACATTGAGTGGAGCTCAGTTGAACTAACAGTGATCGTGAAAGAGATGCTGGCAGTAGTGTTCGCCTTTAACAAGTTCAGATCATACCTGATCGGCTCGAAGGTGATTGTTTACACTGATCATGCTGCCCTCAGGTATTGATTGAGAAGAAAGAATCCAAGCCGCACCTAATTCGTTGGGTACTGCTACTGCAAGAATTCGATCTAGAGAGTCGTGACCGCAAGGGCACGGAGAAGCAAGACACAGACCATATGTCGTGACTTGAAGTGGCTGAAAATGCAGTGGAAGCAGAGGATATTCTGGAAACCTTTCCAGACGAGCAGCTACTCGCCAAGAGCATGGAGGAGGTGCCATGGTATGTAGACATTACAAATTACCTGGCAAGTGGTATTGAGCCCTATGAACTCTCATCTGTCCAAAAGAAAAAGTTTTATCGTGATCGCCGCAATTATTACTGGGACGAACCTCACCTATTTAGAAATTGTATTGACAATATGATCCAGAGGTGCGTCCCCGAGATAGAATAATTTTCTATTTTGCAGGCGTGTCACACATCAGCATATGGAGGGCATTTTGGAGGAGTTCGAACAATAGCAAAAGTTATAGAGGCCGGATTCTACTAGACAAGTGTGTTCAACGATTCCCACCAATGGGTGAAGGGATGCGATGAGTATCAACAGACGGGGAACATATCCTGTCACCACGAGATGCCCGTGAACAAGATCCAAGAAGTCTAGCTGTTTGATGTATGAGGGATTGACTTTATGGGTCCCTTCGTTAGCTCTTACGGAAATAAGTACATACTTGTTGTTGTAGACTATTTGTCCAAATGGGTGGAAGATGAAGCACTCCCCACCAATGACATAACGGTGGTAGTGGGATTCTTGAAGAAAAACATATTCACCCATTTTGGGATCCCAAGGGCCATCATCAGTGATGGAGGCACTCACTTCTGCAACCGTGCCTTCGAAAAGCTATTAGTTAAGTAGGATGTGCGCCACAATGTGGAAACTCCTTATCACCCTCAAACCAGTGGGAAGGTTGAGGTGTCAAATCGAGAAATCAAGAGTGTGCTGACTAAAAAAGTGAATGCCACAAGAACTGATTGGGCGAAAAAACTTGATGACGCACTCTAGGCATATAGAACTGCATTCAAAATGCCAATTGGTATGTCGCCATACAAGTTGGTGTTCGTAAAAGCCTGTCACCTGCCGGTAGAACTGGAACATCGAGCTTGGTGGGCATTAAAACAGTTAAATATGGATCTTGATGCTGCGGGCACAAGTCGAGTCACAGAACTGCATGAGTTGGATGAATTAAGATATCTTGCCTTTGAAAGCACGAAGCTGTATAAAGAGAGAATGAAGAGGTTACACGATAAGAACATTGTGGACCGAAACTTCAAACCCAAAGATATGGTTATGCTCTATAACTCAAGATTGAGACTTTTTTCGGGTAAACTCAAGTCCCGATAGTCTAGACCATTTCGTGTGGTCGAAGTGTTTCCCTCAGGTGCTGTAGAGATTGCTTCTGAAAAAGGTGCCCACACCTTCAGAGTTAATGGGCAGAGATTGAAACTGTATGTGGGGATGGACGAGAACAAGGAAGTTATGTGGTGCTTCTTGATGAACCTCAATGGTCGAGCGAGTCGTAAATGCGCTCATTCTACATCGTGCCGCGATGTTAAATCAGGCGCTTCATGGGAGGCAACCCATTGACTTGTTGTAATTTGTCGTGCCACGACATTAACTAAAGCAAGGGTTGGGAGGCAGCTCAATGTGTAGTGTTTATAGCGTAAGTGATGAATAGTTCAATTGTTGTAAGTACTAACATATGCAGGTATGCGCGGGCGAAGGGTGGACTCAAACCACCCCAAGGAAAGAGTCAGAAAAATGAAATGTGGTGAGGCCCGGACTAGCGCGACCACGTTACTGAGCACACTAGTGGTCGCGCTAATGGCCTAGTGCACTGCCTCAAATTCTCACCACTAGCGCGGGTGCGCTAGTGGGCACGCTAGTGGCCGCACATATGGCCTTTTGTTCTGCCCTCGTTTTACCGCTACCAACGCGGTCGTGCTATGAATGTGCTAGTGACCGTGCTAATGTCCTTTTGTTCTGCCTCGTTCAGTCCCCACTAGAGCGGTCGCGCTATAGCCGCGCTAGTGACAGCGCTAGTCCCGTCTCGACCAGGTAAGTTTTCTCTTAAGTTTAATTATTTTTTTATTTTACCCAAAACATAACCCAACCACCCCCCCACTTCCCCCCACATCTGCCCACTTACCCCACTCCCCTAAAACTCTTCTTCTTATGAAACCCTTCTTCTTCCTTCTCCTAAACAAAGAAAAAAAAAGGAACCCTTCTCCCCTCTCAAGCTCAAGCACTCACACCCACCTCAGGTTCTTCTTCCACCAACACCCAGCCCTCCCCTACACTTCTCACTCCCTTCACACCACATGTATGTGTCTTCTTTTCTAGTTTTTTCTTCTTCTTTTTTTCGTTTTTAATTTTGTAATTTTTCTTTTTTTCCTTTGTTAAAAGTTGTAGCTTTTTCTTCTTATTTAGTAGAAATACTTGGTAGTGTATGATTCATACTGGTGGATGATGGTATTTTGGGGGTGTGGTATGTCTTGATTTGATTGGGGTTATGTTTGGGAAATTGTGGTGGAAGTTGGGGCTTCCACTTTTTAAATGGGGGCTCCGGTGAATAATTCCCACCATGTGTTTGTGTAAATGCATCACTGAAGCACATTTATTGTGACCAATTGTAAGGTGAAGTCTGAGTAACCACATTGGGTCACCTCGTTGGTGCTAAATTCATGATGTGCTCTTTGTAGGTACAATGGCTCCCCAAAAGCGTCAAGCCACCGGCTCCTCCTTAGGCAGACAAGAAGGTTCTTCCTCCAGAAGGCCACGGAGGTCCATTGACATATTCTGCCCTTCAACAACAATAAATTTGTATCATCTAAGGCCCAAGACAGGTTTGCCACATAGGAATCGAAAGCAGCCATACCAGAACGTGGCATTGATGTACACTCCCTCCAGCAAAACTGTCCAAGGATGTATGATGAGTTGATGCGGAGGAGATTAGATGTGTTCTTTGAGGAGCCCGATGAAGCTAATGCTATGATAGTGAGGGAGTTTTATGCAAACTGCCCGGAGCATAAGAATCATGCGGTAACACTGAGGAATAAGCAGGTGGACGCCTCTGTGGAAGCCATTTGGAGGATTTACAGGTTTTCAGGCCCCGTTGATATGTACGAGGATGGCTGTGAGGCACATGGCCGACATTATACTCAGTGGGATATGTTCCTTCTAACCATTTGTGTCCCGGGCATAGAGGTTCACTGGTATAAGTACGGAAATAAATTCACTTTTCAGCTCTCACTTTTGAGGCTAAATGTTGTCTCTACCTGATTAACAACCGCCTACTCCCATCCCACAACACCTCGGAGGTGAACATTCCTCGCGGGTGTTTGATCTGGTGCTTCATGGCAGGCCGTGAATTTGACGTGGACAAGCTTATGCATGAGCAGATGTTCGTCCGTGGTAAGGTTCAGAGGTATGGTTTATTCTTCCCATCTCTGGTCACTAGATTGTGCCTTGAAGCTGGAGTATCGGGAAACTTGGTGGTGGATGGCAAAGTGCCAACGGCATACGTATTCCGAGCTGACAGGGTCACCATTAGAAAGGAAGCGGTGGTAGTTGTTGATTATCAGGAGGAGAATGAGTCGGATGAGGAAGCTGAGGAGGAGGCGCAACAAAATGTTGAGGAGGAGCAAGAACATATGGAGGAGGAGCAGCCCACTCAAGCGCAAGCTGCTGATGTGGAGGGCCCGTTGGAGTTATAGGATAGACCACCTAGAGCAGGACATGGTGGAACTATGCACTTCGGTCACAGACCTAGGTGTGCGAGTTGATGCCTTAGCTACCCAATAGAAGAAATCTGAAAAGAAAATCATGGGCTAGCTCCGAGCCCTGGGTCGCGCTTGTCATCTTGACCCAGGGACAGTCTCCGACCAGGACTGAGCTTTCAGGGAAGTCCCCTTACCTTTCTGTTTATTTTGATTGCCATGGGGACATGTCCTCATATTAAGTGTGGGGTGGGGGAAAAATTCCCTTGTACATGTATATATGTAGATAAAAAATGGGTAGTTGTTTTCTTTATTTTTCTTGTCAGTTAGCATAATTGTTAGTTGTTTTCATTATTTTCTTTTGAGTTGTTTTTGCTTCTGCGTTTGTGATTGTAAATAGTAGTAAATTAATTAAGTCGTCTTGGCCCGACGACGGATCCCTTTCGACGGGGTTCTTGAGAGTCTAAGTCGACCACAAAAAAAAAATAGAAAATAGAGTGGACTCTTCCTGATGAAGGACTTCTTAGGCAGTTCTCTTGAAGGAATCTAGACCAAAGAAAACACCAAAAAGATTGTTTATTTTCTTTTTAGGTAGTGTAGCAACTCCACCTTGGTTTTTCTTTTGACCGCGGTTTTTTTCCAAGGATTTAGCTTGAACCGGGTATAGTTTTTTAATTATTTTTAGTTGTTAGGTGTTTTGGGCAAGGAGCTAAAATAAGAGAAGCATCCTTAGTGTTGTTACACCCGAACAAAAAAGACCCTAGAGTGTGACGCTTAGGCTCATTTGTTGACTCCTGTGGAATGCCTTAAATTTGTATGTTGTAACTGACTTCAATGCTCGGTGAGAGTGTCTTGATAAGCTAATCTGGGGTGAGTCATGTGCCATATGTGTGTGAGGTGTCGCATTATATTCTATGTCCACATTCGATGCCTAGAACTTGCCCTGTGTGTTTACAAAGCGAAATAGTATTTCGTTCAGTCTTAGAAGTGATATAGGCATTTCTTTGTTAAGCTAGATATAAAAGTGTATCCAACTGATTGTAATTTACCATAGTTAACCCGTTTGAGCTTATAAGCCTATTTCTTTGGGAACCACATTACAAACCTTACCCAATTGTTTGAATGACCTTTCTGTTTGAACCGTGTACCTCCCATGAGCACTTGACTTGTTTGAGATTATGTAAAATTCAAAGTGTGGGGTGGTGGTTTGGTTTTTGAGTGAAATCAAAGAAATAGAAGGAAAGGTGCAAAAGTGTGAAAAAATGAAAGAATAAGCGCCATTTGGAAAAGAAAAAGAGAAAGGAGAATGAATAAATGCAGTCCGTAATAAGTGGTGATTAGATAAAATTGCACCTAAGGGAGTTTGGGGTAAATACAAAGAGAAGTGTGGTGAAATTCTAGCCGGGCATAAGAATTGTCTGAAAGCTAAAGTAATTGTATTAAAAGTTCTTAGGGAGGTTAGTCACTATATCTAAATATACCCTACCCATTCCTTAGCCTACATTACAACCAAATGAAGACCTAATTGATCTTAGACTGAATGGGCTCGATTAGTAGAGTATTACACTACGGGCAAGCCTATGGTGTATATTTGTGGCATATGAATGTTCTTTCCGAGAGTGAGTGAATTCTTTCTATTTGAGTTCATACATATTCTTAATATTATTCTTGTGGAACTACTCTCGTGTGTATGATGTGAGGGCACATGATTCGTGACAGAAAGGTAAGTTTTGACCTCTGTGTAGAGTACTTTGAAGAAGTAGGAATATTGCATGGCATGTGAGAGTCGACCCTTGAGGCATGGATGTTACATTTCTAGGTATAAATCCTGTAATATGTTCGTGGTGTGACACATTAGGGACATGCTAGATGAAAGGACCTTTGTAGAGTATAGTAGATTGCTCGAGGACTACCAATGATTTAAGTGTGGGGTGTTGATAATAGGCTAAATTCATGTAGTTTAGTGTATATTTGTACTCTAACTTAATGATGCTTCACTGTATTTGGAATGTGAAATGATGTAAAATGGTTCTAATTGTTGATTTTATGTTTCGCAGGAGCAAAATGCGCTTATGAGGACCTAGGATGGTGTTTGGAGCAAAATTGAAATAGAAAGGTCCCTTGGAGTATTTAAAAGAAGGAAGAAAATTGCTGGGACAGATTACAAGTCCACTAGCGCGGTCTTCGCGCGCCTATTAGGCGCAACCACACTAGTCCAGCGATCCCCAGGCAGAATGTTTAGCCATTAGCGCGCCCAGTAGTGCGATGACTAGCGCGGACGCGCTAGTCCAGTCGAACGTGTTATTTTTGAAGGGTAGAATTGGAAGTTTGGGGCAATTCCACTTAACCTATATAAGGTTCAATTCGTCCAAAAGAGGGGATGAATCAAGGTTTAGAGTCTTGTTTAAGAAAAACAAAGGCAAGAGGCAAGGAGGGCAATTGGGCATCAAATCTCATCTCTCTTCCTTGAATTTTTGTCATTGTTGATGAATTCTTCTATTGTTATTTTCAGTAAAATTTTTAGTAGATAACCTATTTAGTCTAAGGTTTTGGTGGAACCCGTTGAGTATGAATATCTTGTTATATTAATATAGTTTGCTTGGTTTCAATCTCTATTTGTTCAACTAAGTTCTTATTGTAGTTGATTGAAGGGCCCTCAATTAGCCGTGCCTATTTAATATGTATCTGCTCGGGAGAGAGTGCATATTTAGGTAGTTGTTGAACAACACCACTCCCAAAGTATAGGAGGGATCCATAACCGAGGGTTTAATGGTTGGGTTGGGGATAACTGTCATGACCCAAATCCCAACGCAGGTCGCGATGGCGCCCAATACCTTAGTTAGGCAAGCCAACCATTTCCCACTATTGAGTTCCATGTAGTTTACCAACAACAAAACATTTTTTTTCCACACTTGCTTAACTTAATCTATGGGACCTTAAATAAAAACAGATAACTTAGAGCATTTTATACCAATATAGAAGATCATGAAATTTTAAATTTACAATTTACATTCCAAAATAAAGTCTACTAGCTTGTGTGCCAGGAACTAGTGTCACAAGTCTACAGGCAGCTAATAGAATAATACCAAAAGTATAAGAAGTCTGTTCTACTGCCTGAGTAAGTATAGACAAAAATGGCAAAGAAACAAAAGATAGATCCAAAGTGCTGATGGGAGTCGCCAAGAGAAGCAGCTCACCGTGGAGTCTAGACTAGGTAGATGTATCAAGGACGAACTTCGGGCTGATACCTAGATGCACCCGCCTCAGAACCTGTACAATTAAGTACAGAGTGTAGCATGAGTACATAACCAATATGTACCCAGTAAGTATCCTTCCTAATCTTGAAGAAGTAGTGACGAGAGGTTGACGTGACACTTACTAGGGTTAGAATAATATGTTTTAAGTGTAAAGCTAAGCAGGAATGGCAATTTATGAATAATAATGAAGACAGGAACATCAATTATCCTTTACCATTATCTGTACATGTCAAGTTTTCTAGCATGAAATTTACCTAGTTTCATTTCTCATAGAATTTAACAGATACAACTTCACAGAACATCCAACATCTAACAACACATAACCTGCCATGAACGTACAACTGACGCGACACGAAAATAATTGTGCACTGCCAAAGGGTCGAATGGATCGAACCATAGATGCATCTATTACACCGCTCACGAATCAAACATGCGAAGCGGTTGACATAATATTAGGGCTATCCTGCTCGTGAATCGTACATGCAATGCGGGTTCCCGTATATATACACATAATAACAGGAATCAACAAATTCAGTAAAGAGTATACCTACAGAGAAGGTTTCAATAATATATATTTCAGAATATAACCTCCTAGATAATCACTTAATGATTCAATGATATTAGGCAACCTAAATTAACATTTATGATTATAGTTACAGCACATAAAGCATGCTTGTGAATCCTACACTCCCCGGATAGGCATAATAGTAGCTACGCCCGGACTCTCGTCACTTCGTGCCTATGTCGCAGCCCACAAATAAAGACATGCAATTATTTATATTCACCTATGGGGACAATTCCCTCCTACGAGGTTAGAAAGGGGACTTACCTCCTGTCAAGCCTACTTTTCGGGTCAAGAACGCGCCCGAAACTCCAAATTCGTCGCCCAAGGACTCCAAACTAGTCAAATGTTGCATAAATAAATCAATTTATACTCAAAAGTATGAAATTCCCTATTTAAATGATTATATCAACGTAAAGTGAAAAATCCCAAAATACACCCCTACATGCTCGGATTCCAAGAACTTCCGGAGGAAATACTTACCCACAGCGTAAGGATCAATATTATACGGTTTTTGTACGACTCCGTAACACATTTCGTTGAAATTTCCCGTTTGTGTAAAAAACGTAGATTTTACTCTAAATGCAAGATTCCTTCAAATTTAAGGTGTTAATCGACCTAGGAATTCAAGTATTAAGCTAAGTTTATAGTAGGAATTACTTACCTTTACAGTAGCTAGGTCGAATCTCTCCTTTACAAGCTCTCAAAATCGCCCAAGTTGAAGAAAAATGGTTCAAGAATGGCTAAATCCTATATTTTAAACAACCTCACTGCCTTCATGATTTTTCGCACCTGCGGCTTGAGGACCGCACCTGCGAGAAAAATATCGCACATGTGGAAAATGGGACGGGGGCCAGTGGTCGCACCTGCGGAAGGGAGTCCGCACCTGCAGCTCCGCTTCTGCGGGAAATGGCCCGCACATGCGGAACTGGGCAGCCCCCTCTGAGGTTGCACCTGCGAGGCGTTTACCACACCTGGGGTCTTCGCACCTGCGACTAGTCCTTTGCAGGTGCGGTCGCACCATATCTTGTGCATCAGCAGTCTTTTAAGGTTGGTTTTTTCCTGGCGCGATGCGCGAATGGCATCCGGGCCCACCCGAGACCCCATCCAAATATACCAACAAGTCCTAAATCATAATGCGGACTCGCTCGAGCCTTCGGAACGTCCGAAACAACGCTAAACATAAAAATCATTCCCCGAAACCTATTGTATCAAAATTAAGAAATTTGAGTTCTTGAATTCACTTTCGACACAATGAAACGTACCTATACTACTCGAAATGAAACCAAATTTTGCGAGCAAGTTATAAATGACATAACAAAACTATTCTTGGTCTCAAAATTCCGTTCAGACCTCGATAACACAAAAACACGCCCCAAACCTCAATTTGAACTTAAGGACATTCTTACTTCACTATTTGGCGCTGAAATGCTCCCGGGTCATCCAAAACTCCTTCCGAACACGCGCCTAAGTCCGAAAACCTACTAGAATCTCCACATCTTCATTCCGGGGTGGTTTACAGAAAATGTTGACTGAGGTAAAACTTGGCCTTTAAGGCCAACTTAGGGAACTAAGTGTTCCTATATTACTCCAAACTCCTCCAAACCTCGAACCACCTGCCCCCCGCAAGTCATAAATCAGTAAAAGGAATTACGGGGAGTCTCATTTAGGGGAACGAGGTCCTAGAACACAGCACGACCAGTGGGGTTGTTACATTCTTAACCTCTTAAACAAATGTTCGTCCTCGAACGGGTCTAGAATCATACCTGGAGTGCTGAATAAGTGGGGATATCTACTCTGCATGTCCTCCTCAGACTCCCAAGTCGCCTCCTCGACTGGTTGGCCCCTCCACTGGACCTTTACGGCGGGAACCCTCTTGGACCTCAACTGGCGATCCTGCCAGTCAATGGTTGAATGGTAATAAAATCTACCACGTGAGAGAAGTCGGCGTGATACCTCCGGAGCATGGACACACGAAAAACCGGATGAACCCTGATAAACAGGGAGGTAAAGCAAGCTCATAAGCAACCTCCCCAACTCGTCTCAACACCTCAAATGGGCCTATAAACATCGGGCTCATCTTGCCGTTCTTTGCAAACCTCATAATACCCTTCATTGGAGAGACCTTCAACAGAACCTTATCGCCCTCCATAAATGATACATCACGCGCCTCTGATCCGCATAACTCTTCTGTCTGGAGTGAGTTGTTCGAAGTCTCTCCTGAATCAACCTCACCTTCTCCAAAGCATCCTTCACCAGATCGGTGCCATATAGCTTAGCCTCGCCAGGCCCAAACCACCCGATGGGAGAACTACATCGCCGACCATACAAGGACTCAAATGAAGCTATCTCAATGCTGGACTGGTAACTATTATTATAAGAAAACTCGGCTAAAGGCAAGAACTTGTCCCACTGTTCTCCAAAGTCAATCACACATGCTCGGAGCATGTCCTCCAATATCTGAACTGTCCGGTCCGACTGCCCGTCAGTCTGTGGGTGGAATGTTGTGCTAAGCTCTACCCGGGTGCCTAACTCACTCTGCACGGCTCTCCAAAAATGCGACCGAACTGTATCCCGAATGTAGATCTGGGCCAACTTCTTAGAAGTATAAGTAGTAGCTACTGGAATGAAATGTGCCGATTTGGTTAGCCTGTGCACAATGACCCAAACTACATCGACCTTCCGCAAGGTCTGAGGCAATCCAACTACGAAGTCCATAGTGATGCTCTCTCATTTACACTCAAGTATAGGCATCTGCTGAAGTAGGCTTTCCGGCCTCTAGTGCTCATACTTAACCTACTGGTAATTTAAACCCCTAGCTACATACTCCACTATGTCTTTCTTCGTCGTCTCCACTAGAAATGCTGCCTCAAGTTGTGATACATCTTCGCAGCACTAGGATGAATAGAATACCGAGGACTATGAGCCTCTTCTAGAATCCTCTCCCTCAGGCCATCAACATTGGGGACACATAAGTGACCCTGAAGTCTTAGAACACCATCCTCACCAAAAGAAACCTCCTTGGTACCACCCTGTACCACTGTAACACGCTGAGCTCGGAAAGGTCAAACCTCACCAGGCGATTAGCCAAGGACTGAATGTCCAAAGCTAGAGGTCTCTCCTCTGCCGAAATGAAAGCCAACCTACCCATACTTTCTGCCTTCTTGCTTAAAGCATCTGCTACCACGTTCGCTTTGCCCGGATGATAAAGAATGGTGATGTCGTAATCCTTCAGCAACTCAAGCCACCTGCGCTGCCTCAAATTAAGATCCCTCTGCTTGAACAAGTGTTTCCGATTGTGGTGATCTGTATAAACCTCACAAGGCACCCCATACAAGTAATGCCTCCAAATCTTAAGAGTGTGAACAATCGCCGCCAAGTCCACATCGTGGACAGGGTAATTCTTCTCATGCACTTTCAGCTGCCGTGAAGCATATGCAATAACTCGCCCCTCCTTCATCAACACACAACCTAAACCAACGCGTGAAGCGTCTCAATAAACCGTATACATCCCAGAACCGGAAGGCAATACTAGGACTGGTGCTGAGGTCAATGCTGTCTTGAGCTTCTGAAAGCTCGCCTCACACTTGTCGGACCATTGAAATGGGGCATTCTTCTGGGTCAATCTAGTCAGAGGGGCTGCAATGGATGAAAAGCCCTCCACAAACCCACGATAATAACTCGCTAGACCCAAGAAGCTCCTGATCTCTGTAAGTGAAGTAGGGCGTAGCCAACTCTGAACTGCCTCAATCTTCTTAGGATCAACCTTGATTCCCTCTCCGGATACCACATGCCCCAAGAATGCCACATAATCCAACCAAAACTCACACTTGGAGAACTTAGCATACAAATTTTGTTCCCGCAAAGTCTGGAGCACCACCCTCAAATGTTGCTCGTGCGCTCCCAGGCTACGTGAGTAAATCAGAATGTCATCAACAAAGACGATGAAAAAAGAATTAATATAAGGCATGAACACTCTGTTCATCAAGTCCATAAATGTTGCTGGGAAATTAGTCAATCCAAAGGACATCATCAGGAACTCGTAATGACCATATCTCGTACGGAAGGCAGTCTTCTGAACATCCTAGTCCCAAATCTTCAGCTGATGATACCCCGATCTCAAGTCAATCTTATAAAACACCCGAGCACCTTGTAACTGGTCAAACAAATCATCGATATACGACAATGGGTACTTGTTCTTGATGGTGACCTTGTTCGACTGGCGATAGTCAATACACATCAACATGGTCCCACCCTTCTTCTTTACAAATAATAATGGAGCACCCCAAGGCGATACGCTCGGTCTAATTAACCTTTAGCTAACAACTCCTCAAGTTGTTCCTTCAATTTCTTCAATTCTTTCGGAGCCATACGATATGGGGGAATAGATATGGGCTGGGTGCCTGGAGCTAAGTCAATGTAAAAATCAATGTCACGATCTGGTGGCATGCCTGGAAAGTCTGAAGGGAATACGTCATCAAACTCTCGAACTACTGGGACTGAATCAATCAATGGAGACTCGGCGGTGGTGTCCCGCACATAAGCAAGGTAAGCCAAACAACCCTTCTCGACCATATGTCGAGCCTTCGGGAAGGAAATAACCCGACGAGCGACACTAACTGAGGAACCTCTCCACTCCAATCTCGGCAACTCGAGCATGGTTAGAGTAATAGTCTTGGAATAGCAGTCTAGAATGGAATGATAGGGAGACAGCCAATCCATGCCCAGGATAATCTCAAAATCAACCATATCAAGCAACAGGGAGTTTGCTCTGGACTCTAACCCACAGAATGTAACCACACAGGACTGATAAATCCGGTCCACAACCACAGAATCACCCACAAGAGTGGACACATAAATAGGAGTACCCAAGGGATCATGCGGAATATCCACGGAATGGGAAAATAAGGCTGATACATATGAATAAGTGGACCCTGGATCAAATAATACCGATGCATCTCTACCGCAAACTGAAATAATACCTATGATCACGGCGTCTGAGGCCACTACATCTGATCTGGCCGGAATAGCATAGAATCTGGCTTGGGTGCCGGACGACTGAGCTCTACCAGAATGAACAAGAACTGGCTGGGCTCCCCCTGCCGGGCCCCCACCTCTAGGACGACGTCTACCAACCTGTCCTTCACCTCTGGGTGGCTAAACCGCCGGTGCTAAAATCATAGGCTGATGACCCTGCCGCACGGCCTTGCCCCGAAGCCTGGGACAAGTCCTCTTAATATGGCCTGGATCCCCGCACTCATAACAACCTCTAGGCACCATAGCCTGCTTCTCTAGAGGACCCTGAATAGTTGGAGGACGATACGAACTCCCTGACATAGCACTGAAATAAGGACTGGAAGACCCCTGATGACCAAAATACGCGCCGGAAGAGCCCTGAATGGATGGTGGGCGATAAGAACTCTCCGACATAGCGCTAAAATAAGGCCTCGTAGGATCACCTCAAGGAGGTGATGGGGGTGCTGAATATGGGGGCCTACTAGGCTGGACCCTACCAAACTGACCTCTTCCCCTGGCTGGAGCACCTAAAAAATATCCAGAAAATCTAGCTCTCTTATCCTGCTGCCCCTGCTCTCTGCTCCTCGACCGATAACCCGCAATCCTACGAGCAATCTCTACCACAAGCTGATAAGGAGTCCCCATCTCTACCTCTCGGGCCATGTTGGCCCTAATACCTGGATGTAACCTAGCTACAAATATTCGCACTCACTCTGCATCAATAGGAAGTATCATGAGTGCATGACGAGACAGCCTAGAAAACCTAGCCTCGTAGTCCGTCACTAACATCTGACCCTGCTCCAGCTGCTCAAACTGATATCGCAGCTCTTCCCTCTCATGGGGTGGAATATATCTGTCTAGGAATAATTGAGTGAACTGATCCCAAGTAAGGGGAGGAGAATCTGCCGGTCTACCAAAAATGTAGGCCTGCCACCATATGCGGGTCCTGCCCTCTAGCTGAAAAGTAGTGAAGTCAACTCCATGGGACTCCAGTATCCTCATGTTGTGCAGTCTGTCCCTGCATCTATCAATAAAATCCCGAGCATCCTCATGGCGCTCACCTTCGAAGATAAGAGGGTGTAGTCTGGTCCATCTGTCTAATAACTTCTCCAGATCACCGTCTGCAGCTTGTCTGGTCTCAGGTGTTGCTGCTGCTACTGGCTGAGCACCGCCCATGGGCAGTGTAGACGAGGTCTGATATACTGCTGCTGCATGTCCATCGGCCTGTGCTCCCCCTCCCGCCCGAGATGTGGTCGGATCTGCTGGAAATAAATCAGCTTGAGTCATGGTGTCCATGAACCTCATCATACGGCCCATGACCACCTGAAACCGTAGAGCTGTCATAAAGTCCAAAGGGGAAGGATCTGCTGTGGGCACCTCGCCCTGCTCCTCAGTGATGGGATCCCCTACTGAATCTGCTGGGGGTGCAAGGGGTACAGTCCTGGGACACCCTTGTCCCCTACCTCAGACCGGTACCCTTCCACGGCCTCGGATGACGGGGGTAGCGGCCCCTCCCGGGTTTGGAACATTAGCTGCTCGCGTCCTCACCATCCGTGAGAGAATAAAAGAGCGAGATTTTTAGTATACCATCAACTGCACGATAGAAGGTGAATAAAGAGAGATTTCCTAACACCCTATAGCCTCCCGAAGAGAAATACAGACGTCTCTGTACCGATTCGCAAGACTCTATTAGGTTCCCTGTAACTCGTGAGACCTACGTGAACCTAGAGTTCTGATACCATGTTATCACGACCCAAAGCCCAACCTAGGTCGCGATGGCGCCCAATACCTCAATCAGGCAAGCCAGCCATTTCCCACTAGTGAGTTCCATGTAGTTTACCAACAACAAAACATTTTTTTTCCACACTTGCTTAACTTAATCTTTGGGACCCTAAGTAGAAACAGATAACTTAGAGCCTTTTATACCAAGATAGAAGATCATGAAATTTTAAATTTACGATTTACATTCCAAAATAAAGTCTACTAGCTAGTGTGCCAGGAACTAGTGTCACAAGTCTACAGGCATCAAATAGAATAAAACCAAAAGTATAAGAAGTCTGTTCTACTGCCTGAGTAAGTATAGACAAAAATGGCAAATAAACAAAAGATAGATCCAAAGTGCTGATGGGAGTCGCCAAGAGAAGCAGCTCACCGTGGAGTCTAGACCAGGTAGATTTATCAAGGACGAACTTCGGGCTACCCAGATACACCCGCCTCAGAACCTGTACAATTAAGTCAGAGTGTAGCATGAGTACATAAACAATATGTACCCAATAAGTATACCGCCTAATCTCGAAGAAGTAGTGATGAGAGGTCGACGTGACACTTACTATGGTAAGAATAATATGTTGTAAGTGTAAAGCTAAGAAGGAATGGCAATTTATGAATAATACTGAAGACATGAACATCAATTATCCTGTACCATTATATATACGTGTCAAGTTTTCTAGCATGCAATTTACCTAGTTTTCATTTCTCATAGCATTTAACAGACACAACATCACAGAATACCCAACATCTAACAACACATAACCTACCATGAACGTACGGCTGACGCCACGCGAAAATAAATGTGAACTGCCGAAGTGTTGAACAGTTCGAACCATAGATGCTTCTATTACACCGCTCACGAATCGAACATGCGACGCGGTTGACATAATAGTAGGGATACTCCGCTCGCGAATCATACATGCAACGTGGGTTCCCATATATATACACATAATAACAGGAATCAAGAAATTCAGTAAAGAGTATAGTTACAGAAAATGTTTCAATAATATAAATTTCAGAATATAACCTCCTACATGTTCACTTAATGATTCAATGATATTAGGAAACCTAAATTAACATTTATGATTATATTTATAGCACATAAAGCATGCTTGTGAATCCTACACTCCCCGACACAACATAATAGTAGCTAGGCACGGACTCTCATCACTTCGTGCCTGCGTAGCCCCCCACAAATAAAGACATGCAATTTATTATATTCACTTATGGTGACAATTCCCTATTACGAGGTTATAAAGGAGACTTACCTCGTGTCAAGCCTACTTTCCGCATCAAGAACACGCCCGGAACTCCAAATTCATCGCGCAAGAACTCGAAACTAGTCAAACATTGCTTAAATAAATCAATATATACTCAAAAGTATGAAACTTCCCTATTTAAATGATTATTTCAACCTAAAGTGAAAAATCCCAAAATACACCCCTGGGCCCACATGCTCGGATTCCGGAAATTTCCGGAGGAAATAATTACCCATAGCCTAAGGATCAATATTATATGGTATTTGTACGATTCTGTAGCACATTTCGTGGAAATTTCCCATTTTTTTCAAAACCCTAGGTTTTACTCTAAATCCATGATTCCCACTAATTTAAGGTGTTAATCTACCTACGAATTCAAGTATTAAGCTACGTATATAGTAGGAATTACTTACCTTTACAGTTGCTAGGTCGAATTTCTCCTTTGCAAGCTCTCAAAATCGCCCAAGTTGAAGAATGGCTAAATCCTGTATTTTAAACAACCTTACTACCTTCAGGCTTTTTCGCACCTGCGGCTCGAGGACCTCACCTGTGGTCTCGTATTTACGATAAAAATCTCGCACCTGGGGAAAATGGGAAGGGGGCCAGTGGTCGCACCTGCGGCTCCGCTTTTGCGAGAAATGGCCCGCACCTGCGGAACTTGGCAGCCCCCTCTGAGGACGCACCTGCGAGGCATTTACTGCACCTGCGGTTAGTCCTTCGCAGGTGCGGTTGCACCAAATTTGGTGCATCAACAGTCCTTTAAGGCTGGTTTTTGCCTCGCGCGTTGCCCGAATGGCATCCGGGCAAACCCGAGAACCTGTCCAAACATACCAACAAGTTCTAAATCATAATACGGACTCGCTAGAGCCTTCGGAATGTCCGAAACAACACTAAATCTAAAAATCATACCCCGAAACCTATTGGATAACACTTAAGAACTTTGAGTTCTTCAATTCACTTTCGACACGCCGAAACGTACCTAAACTACTCGGAATGACACCAAATTTTGGGAGCAAGGTATAAATGACATAAAGGAACTATTATCGGTCTCGAAATTCCGTTCGGACCTCGATAACACAAAAACACGCCCCAAACCTCAATTTGAACTTAAGGACATTCTTACTTCACTATTTGGCACCGAAATGCTTCCGGGTCATCCAAAACCCGTTCTGAACACACGCCCAAGTCCGAAATCATCATACGAACCTACTGGAATCTCCAGATCTCGATTTCGTGATCGTTTAATGAAAATTTTGACCGAGGTCAAACTTGGCCTTTAAGGCCAACTTAGGGAACTAAGTGTTCCTATATTACTCCAAACTCCTCAAAACCTCGAACCACCCGCCCCCCGCAAGTCATAAATCAGTAAAAGCAACTATAGGGAGTTTCATTTAGGGGCACAACGTCCTAGAACACAAAACGACTGGTCGGGTTGTTACAATAACGATACCGTGGGTGCAATATAAATTGAGCTATATAAAAGCAAGCTAGCGTAGCTCGGGAGAGTGTCTCTAGTAAATTGTCGTAATTACTCGGGAGAGATTTACGGTAGCAATAGTACTGATGATTGATAAAGATAATTACACCAAATAATAGGAAATATACGAGAAGGGATTTCATCAGTGGGGAAAACCATAAACTTAGATCCTTCTCGCATTTTTTTACAACTCAGTATTAGTTATCTTTAGTCTACTTAATTTCATTCAGGTTTAGTTAGTAAAAATACCAACAAACTGTTATTCTTAACCTTTGGGAAGTTGATTAAGAAGAATCGAGTTAGTCTAACAACTATAATTGATATGTTAATTCCTTGTGAGATTCGACTCTGGGCAAAATATTCAGATTATATTTGCAACGCCCGCTTAATCTTTTTATAAGACATAGTTGAGCGTGGTCAGCTGTGTATTTTATGGATTCACAAGAAAAAGTTTAGGGACCTGATCCCTTAATGTTTTCCTGGCAAAAGTACAGGTCAACTCTACAGCTGGAAAGCAGTTGCAGAAAGTGACTGCCTGCAACTGTGCACGTTACAGTGCAACAGTCACTTCCCATTGGAACAAGTGTGTACCAACTATGAATAGACATCATCCTTGGGATGTCTTGGAGATATAATAGCATGGTGTAAGGAAAACAAGATATTCACTTGAACATTTACTAATATTCTCTCAAGCATTGAAGATCTGCACGTGCATTGAAGTCTGAAGTGTGTCAAGAACAAGAAGACAACTCCACTACAGACCAGTTCCACTATGAGTGTATGCGTGTCCTTATTTGAGTTGTAATCTTGTATTTTTTCCTAATCGTAACTCCTATCTTGCTTTCTTAGAAGCCTTGCGTTAGGAAACCCAAATCATAAATCGTCTGAGTTTGTGTTGTGACTAGAGTTAGTCATAGGTTAAAGTCTTTGTAACTAGTGAGTGACAAAGTGGCTTGTGATAAGTGTATGACAAGTTAGTGTGATTGAAGTCTTTGTAATAGAGTCATTACAAAGTGTCTTGTAATAATTGAGTTACGAGTTAGTGAAGTTGAAATCCTACCAGCGTAGGTCGTGGTTTTATCCCCTTGAGTTGGGATTTTTCCACCTAAAAAATCTTGTGTCTCATTTACATACAGTAGTTAACACTAAGGAAACTGATATAGGACCAGGTCTCTATACATTTGGTGGGCTCATATAAACTATCACCTAGGGTGATCAAAGTGTTTCCAAAAAAAAAAAAGACATCACCAAGTTAAAGTCATAAGAAGAGCAAATATGTGAACCAACTGATCGTAGACTACTTGTCAGCAGATGGCGAAGTAATAGCAACCTCAAGCTATCCAATCATGTTAAAATTCAAAAGCCAACCAATCCGGATTGTGGAAACCGAAATAAGAAGCATCCCTCTTGTCATTGGCTTTCATTTAGAAGTCAAGAATTTGAAACTTGTCATCAACGATTTCATCGAAGTTTTTGAGCCAACAACATGTCTTAAGGTTGTTCTTGAAAAAAGAACCGAGTACCAACTAGAAGGCGCATGTATATCAGAAATTTATACAGCAACATTACATATGGAATTAGAGCTTCCTCAAATAAATAGAATCATATGGCTTTGGAGAAGAACTGTTTTTGTATGGAGTGGGATTATGCTATTTTTGACTCATCTAAGTTTCGCTTTGATATTTTGTCGGCCTGTGCTTTTACCTGGGAGAAGGCTAATGACAGTTCTTGGAACTAAAAGGAATTCCCAAAAGAACAAAATTTCGTGGTAATGGATATAGAGTATGATCTGATGAGAGATTGATCTTATTATAAGATATAATTAATATGTTGTTAGGGAATAAATGCAAGTTCTTCTATTGAATTAGCATCTTCATATTTTGTTAGGATTATTGTTACCTCTCCTTGTATTTCTTATTGCCAAGAATGAATGACAATGAGTAATAAAAAAACATCACGACTTTAATAGTTTAAAAAAAAAATTGAACCAATATCACAAGCTTAACCAGTTAAAAAATGTGACAACTAACAACATGCATAAAAGATAAAAATTTGCATTAGATACGTCACCATAAGCCTATATGGGCAAGTTACGACCATGTACACCACTGATACTTATGAGCAAATAAATGTAAGATATTCCCATCAAGATAGATTTTGTTATCACAATGTATTGTATTGTATTGTATTGTTTGATGAATACAATTTTTGGATAGACTGTGTTGTTTGCCATCGTTTTATGATATCACACACCAGCAATATGAAGAATAAACTTGCAATATTAAATATTAAAAAATATATGATAAAATATATAAAAAGGTAGGGTATGATAAAATAAAATTATTTAATAATAATGAAGGGTGAGTTGAGAGAAAAAGACAAGGTAATGACGCGACCGCACCAAATCGATCGTTACATAAAGTGGCACATTTTGTCGTTACGTAACGACAAATTTAAAGATACGGTACAATAAAATTTAAATAACAATCAAAACAAACATCGTATTTAAAGTAACAATACGATACAATGCAATAGGTAACTTAAGTAACTCTATGTTTCTTTGTTTTTTCTTTTGGCAGGCAATCTATTTGCTGTCAAATCCAAGTGGAACAATGAAGCTATATGAATTTGTAGCCTTTTGGAGGCCTAATGTTGATCTTAGCTCAAATGCCATCTTTTCACTCACTTAGGCATATCAACTTGATTTCTTTGCTACTTTGCCTTGCTTAAAGTGCTTGTGCCACGGCTTGTTCCATTTATATAGGTACTTAATTTAGATTGCAAAGGCTTAATACATTTATTTTTATCAACACTTATTTTGCAATAATTTTGTAACAACTCCTTATATATTTCTTAGGAAGGTCATCTAAGGGCCAGAGAAAGACTATTCGATAAATGGCGATAAAGAGATTTGTATTTTTGGCATTTTTAATGCAATTGCTATTATTGCCACTACATTTGGAAATGGCATAATTCCTGAAATTCAGGTTAGTTGTTACAAGAATAATATTAAGATATTCAATAAATTCCTGTTATCAAATATTCAAAAATTTATACGAAAATTACTATATGTTGCAATGTGATTACAGGCAATGATAACGCCGCCGGTGAAAGGGAAGATGTTCAAAGGGCTATGCATTTGTTATGGCATGTTATCAACAACCTTTTTCAGTGTATCCATTTCTGGATATTGGGGATTCGGGAACAAAGCTGAGGGCCTCATTCTCAGCAACTTTACACATAATGGCCACAATCTTGTTCCAAAGTCATTTATCTTCATCACCAATATCTTCACTATTCTCCAATTGTCCGTTGTTGCTGTGGTATGTAATATTCTCTATGCATTCTATAAAGGAAAACCAAAAAGAAAAGAATTTAGTTTTTATATACTGACAATATAAAGTATTTTTACACTATCAGATCATTTAAAAGATAATTATAAGTAATCGGCTCATAATAAGTAGTTTTCATTTTGGAAACTTAACTTATATAGCCGCCCATCCAACAAAATAGTTGGCAAATGTATATATTAGTGTATAACGTATGTATATTGACTAGCGGTTGTAAATATTTTTGGCGGAAGGATCAAAGTGTTAAAAGCCCTTCGTTTCCTAAAAATTAAGGCATATTATAATTACTCTAGCATGATAAATTATAATGACAGCATAAGAAAATTTTACATTGTAAGTATATATAAGTTGAGGATTTAGGTTATATATGTAAAAAATTTTGCATCATGTATATTGACATATTAGAGCATGTAACCTGCCTTATTTTTAAGATTAGTAATTTCACCTCTGCTACAATTACTTACAATATTTATCCTTTAGGTGAGTTAAGACTATAAAAGTTCTTTTATGACCCCTCGGTGTATAAAAGTTAAACTCGTAAGTTAAATCCGAAATAAATTTTTTTAACTTTTACACTTGGTGTACTTGCAGCCAACAAATGAAGTACTAGAGAGGACATTTGCTGATCCAAAGAGCAGTGAATTTCTACCAGAAATGTAATTCCAAGAGTAATTTCTCGATCAATTTCAGTAATCATGTCGACTCTAATAACGACAATGCTTTCATTCTTTGGAGATATAAATGCAGTGATTGGAGCATTTTGTTTCTTGCCCCTTGACTTTGTGTTGCCTTATCTTCTACAACTTGACATTCAAACCATCAAAGAGAAGACCTATTTTCTGGTTTAACATGGCAATAAACCTTGTTTTTTCAGTCTTAGGAGTCATAGTTGTTGTTGTTGTAGTCAGACAAATTAGTCTTGACGCTAAAACATATCGATTATTCGCAAATGTCTAAGCAGATGAACATATATAATTAACTATAGCAGTTCTAAGTATGATAGTATCATTTTCTTCTATTCAAATTATAACTAGTAGTCATACATCTTGCTTGTTATCCAATCTGTATTGCTGTAATAAACAATTAAACCATAAACTTTTTGAAATATAAACAGAAACAGAAAGTTAGTAACACCAGTTTAACAAAATAAATTTTGAAAAATAATATAGGAATAAATCGAGCCCACTGAATGCACAGTGTGTCTTTAAGGAAAATATTTCCCTCAAGTACCCGAGGTGTTGGAATATTATCCTCCCAGGATAGAACGATTTAACTCACCAGCGTATTGGTACCAAAAACTCCGGTGAACGGCGAACCACTCAATGGTCTTAAAACACACTGGAAAATATTGTGCAGAAGAAGAAGAAGATAATCAGAAAATTTAGTAAGTAAAAATTTTGGGATTCAAGACATATTTATAGACCATTTGGCACTGATTCTCAAAAGGTTTTCAACCTTCCAGAACATCCATAGTAGTTGAAACAAGTGGGAATATTGCAGAAAAAAACAGAAAACGAATTTAAAAATAATCCGGGAAAGAAAACGGAGCGGACCGAACATGGACGCAGGTTATTATGGATTGAATTTTCGTTAATTAATTAAATAATTGAAAGGAATTTTATCCAAAAAGATTAATCAATCAATATTTTACTAAATCCAAATCCAAATCCCAACAAAAATCCAAAGCAGCCGAAGCCGAGCCGAGCGACGACGGTGCGAGACTTGCTTTCTTCTCAACTCTTTAAGATCTAGAAGAAGAGCAATTGCATATATACCCATCAAAAGTCTTTTATTCCTCCAATATGGGACAATGTCCCAGAGGAAAACTCAAATATTATATTTTTTCTCCATTTCTCATTCACCCTCTTTAAGCTACACCAAGCTTAAAATTAAGCTAGACTAAACTTAAAGCCTAACATTGCTTCCTATGTATACATTGTAATGTAGAAAAGAAATATATAAATTGAGCACAAACATATTCTTGAATATAGTTTGAACATGTATCATATACAGCTTGACTTGGCGTATATTGTCCCTAGCTCATATTCCACTGTTGTAAAGCAAGTTACCACTCTTTTGATTGTTGATTATTTGGAAATGGATCATTGCTACCAAAAAAAGTTCAATTTAAATCAGAACATTCTTTGACTTATAATACCTAGGAAAAATGGCTCAAACAAATTACCAAATGAATGTTTCTTCAGAAAGAAAGCATTATAAGAGTGAAGAACACATCCTCAAAAATCATTAGAAATCTTCATCGTGCTATCTCGGAAGTAGGGGCGAATGTAGCCTTTTGCCTGCAGGTTCATTTGAACCCATAACTTTAGACACGAAGTATAGATATGTATGTAAAACCTTATTAAAATCTCAACAAATATTAAATTTGAACCCATAATTTTAATGGTATATAATTTTGTGCAAAGCTAAACCCAATAAAATTCAATCCTGGATATGCCTCTGCTCGGAAGCTCACATGATCATTCTTTCTCCAATTTCAAAGGAGGAAATGGTTTAGAGTTTTTTTTCGTGGGGATGGTTCAAACTCATCCCTTAAGGTTCAGATTTCTCTGCTTGATATTTCCTTTGCGCGTTTTCTTTGAATGTACCGACAATAACCTATAAAAAAAGAAAAGATTTAGTATATTAATAAATGAGATTATACTTGTACTCTAACAATGTAAATGATTTTTATTCTATCAAGTAAATTTGACATACAATAACATGTAATTCTCCTTATCAAAATTAGGGTGCCATATATCAAGGACCTATATAGTCCAATCTTCATACATTAAGGACCACTTTGGTCATTTTCTATTTAATTTACTATTGGCAATAGTTTAAGGTATAGGGAGAGTCAAACTAGAGCTACTAAAAAATGTGTAGAATCATAGGAGAGTGAGAGAGGCTCTAATTTCTCCCTTCAATTATTTTATTCCCCTAATATGGCCCCACCCCCTGTACTGGACCCACTCCCCTCACCACTACAAAAACTGGCCTACCCACCGGCTCCGACGGTAGCACCAATGGATATCAAAGCTTTTGCAATGAAAAACTGCTTCAAAGATGTCCTAGGAGACAACCACTTGACAATTACAATCGTCTACCACCCAAGTTACAACCAAGTGGAGGCAGCTATGAAAGCTTCATTGGAAGAAGAAAATGCTGAGGAAATCCTCCTAACCCATGACCAAAAAATGAGAATCTACAACCCTTGGAGATTCTCAGTGGACATCCAAGTATTTGGGAAGAAAATTCCCATCACCTACTCAAACCAAAGCTACAACTATGGTGCCCCATTGAGCACGTAACGATCATTGACTTGGCCTGGAACTTTTTCATAGTGATGTTTCAAGAAAAAGTTAACATGGAAAAGGCCCTTCAAGGGCCTATGATTCATTATGGGCCATTTCCTATCAGTCCAAAATTGGGAACCCAATTTTGTTCCAGAAAAGTGCAAGATATTATCAACCGCCATATGGATCAGGCTGCCTCAATTACCCACTGAGTTCTACGGCAAGGAGATTCATGCTCTATTTAGGACATGCTTGAATCACTTTATGCCTCCACTTTGAACTTATGAATTGAACCCCAATTTTTGATTCTGCTCGATGATCATGCTCATAGGGTGGTGGACCAAATCTACCTGGCCCAATAAAATCATGTAATAATCTGCGCTTCTTGTCTTTTCGATAAAAGTTGTACCCCCTACTTTCTTGCAGGAAGAATTCAAGAATGTGGGCATCTTTTTCTTTATCCCTTAGCTCATCAGGTGGTTCGGCTAACTCTATTTGCATATCCTCATCCTAGCACAATGTGAACAAATGGTTGGAGTGAGTACCAACATCCTCAACAATAATGACACTGGGTGGTTCTTCAATAGATGGCTCGACCGGCGGGTTCTCTCTTTCCTCAACATATAGTGAATCAAACTCGAGAGCCTGTTTCAATACCTCTTTTTCCTCAAGTGCAAACACCCAATCTACTAGTTCTTCACCGTTCATATCATCGAGATTCATGAAACATTCATCAAAGAGTCCCCAACAGTTAGGAAAGCATATTTTTTCTGGGATCACATTCACAACATCAATAAGAGAGTAGTTGCCGAAAGCACTAGGTCGCTTCATAGATTTCTGCACGTTGAAAGTGATTTCTTCATCGTTGAGACTCATCTTAAGTTCACCAGTCTCACAATCAATAAGAGCTCTGCCTGTGGAAAAAAATGGCCTTCCCAAGATGATGGGAATTTCCTAATCTACCTTGCAGTCTAATATCACAAAATCAGCAGGAAATACAAACTTCCCCACTTGCACCAAGACATCATCCAGAATACCCGACGGTCTCTTCACCGTCCTATCAGCAAGTTGCAGCAGCATGGAGGTGGGCCTGGCTCTACCAATACCCAGTCTTTTATATATGGCCAGCGGCATCAGATTAATGTTGGCCCCCAAGTCACACAGAGCTTTGGTGAAAGTTAATTTGCCAATAGTACACGGAATTGTAAAACTCCCTGGGTCAGACAACTTTTCAGCAATAGGATGCGTCACCACCGCGCTACAAGTCTGAGTAAGGGTGACAGTAGCTAGATCTTGGAAGTCAACTTTTCTGGACAACAATTCCGTCATCATTTTAGAATACCCAGGCATTTCTTTCAATGCATCAATCAATGGAATATTTACCTGTATCTGCTTGAGCATGTCCAAGAACTTCTTGTACTGTTCATCCTTTTGGTATTTAGCCAGCCTCTGAGGGAATGGAGCTGGCGGTCTCTTTTTCCCAGTGATTTGGGACTTTTCTTTCTCAGCCACCACCTCAACTACCGGCTTCTGAGTCATCTCCACTTCTTTTTCAGTCTCACTCTGTGCACTGGGTTCTTCTTCACTAGGTTGCACTGTTGCCTTGGTCAAGTTTGTTGAATCATCAAGTTCAGTCGGCATGGGTACCAGTGTCTCGGTCTGTCTGCTTTCATGAGCTCTTTCCAGTTCCAAATTTAATTCTCTGCCACTGCAAAGAGTCACTGCCATCAGCTGCCTTGGACCCTGGTCCACAAGATTTACCTGAGTATCTGCAGGTAAAGTTCCAGGAGGACGACTATTTACTGCCATAGATATCTGGCCCAAATGTATTTCAATATTTTGAATAGCTGCATCATGTACATATACTCTTTCACTGATTTTGGCATTTGACCCAATTACCTGCTGTATCATAGCTTCTAACCTGGCAAACCCATCTTCTTGCCTTCCCCCTTGTTGTTGCTGAGGAGGGTAGTATGATTGTTGCTGATTCTGATGGGTATAACCTTGTGGCCTCTGATACGGAGCTGCATTACCTTGTGGTTCTCTGACACCCATATTTCCACTGTTCTGTTGTTGGTGAGGTGGTCTATATGGTTGAACTTGCTGACCCCAGTTCTGCCCCCTTGTCTTTGGCTTCCATAGTTTGACACATAATTCATATTTTATGGATAAGGAGGGTGATGACATTCTGCATTCCATTGATTACCAAGTGTTTGACTAATGCAAGATGTGCATAAGTCCCCATTGGTTGTGTCAACGATGTGTACCTGCTGTTTTTGTCCCGATTCTTCCACCTTGTTAGTAAGTATACTCATTTGTGTTATCAAGGTGGCTACATTCTCTGCAATGGTATTAGATGGATCGAATGGCACCGAATGAACTATAGGAGTAATGAGTGCATTCCTTGTTGTCCATCCTGAATTCTGTGCCATTTTATCAAGCAATATTTGACTCTCTCTCCACGTTTTGCTCAGGAATGCTCCACCTGCCGAAGCATCAACATTTGCTTTCATGGTATCAGCCAAACCCATGTAGAAACACTGCCCCAACATTTGCTCTGGAATGCCACGATGTGGACAGATAACCAGCATACTCTTAAATCTTTCCCATGTCTCTTGCAATGTTTCAACTGGTTTCTGTTTAAAGCTCAAGATTTCATCAATTTGTTGAGCAGTCTTGTTGGGTGGGGGAAACTTGTTCACGAACTGTTTGAATAACTCTTCCCATGTGGTAATGGAATTGATGGGGAGTGAGTTAAGCCAAGTTTGGGCAGCACCAGTCCTTGAGAATGGAAACAACAACAGTTTTATTGCCTCCTGAGTAACGTTAGGCTGTCTCTGTGTTTTGCAGATTGACAGGAAGTTTTTCAAATGCTGCTGGGGGTCTTCAATGTATGACCCTGAGAATAGCCCTTTATTCTGCAATAGGTGCAACATATTATTTGTTATCTGAAAGGACTCGGCTTGTATCTGAGGTACCAGTATGGCTGTGGCCAAATGTTGTGGGTTGTTCCCAATCATATAAAGGAGCCTCTGCCCCTATTTGAGCGATTGGGTCTACCATATCATCCTCGTGATTGTTTCGGTTGTGTGCATCTTCCATGTCTGTTTCAATTTGTTCAATTTGAGGTTGACGTTTGCTTTTTCGGTTAGTCCGGTTTATGGCCCTGAAAACTTTCTCGGGGTATGATAAGGCTTCAATTACTTCACCAGTCCTCGATGAGTTTCTAGGCATGCACCTGCAACACGTTAGCAAACGTTAAACTTTCATGTGAAAACGAAAATTTGAAGACAATTGACTATATTTCAGAATTTTGTATTTCTTCCAACTCAATTGATAATACCGTCAACTCCCCGGCAACGGCACCAAAATTTGATCACGCTCAACTATGTCTAATAAAAGACTAAACGGGCGTTGAAAATATAATCCGGGGTATTATGCCAGAGTCGACCCCACAGGGAATTTACGTATAAATCAAGTCTTGGTGATGTTTTACTCAATCAATTCTCTCAAGACTTTTTAATATAACATTGATAAAGGTCTAAGGTTATGGTTTCCCCCGTTGGTGAACTTACTTCTCAGATACTTCTTATAGTTTGATTAGTTGTCTTTATCAATCATGAACGCTCTATCTACCATAAATCTCTCTCAAGTAGTTATGATAATTTACTAGACGCACTCTCTCAAGTTACGTTAGCTAGATTGCATTACAGTTCACTTTAGCTTGCACCTGAGGTATCGTTATCTCGAACCCAACCTCTAAACCGTCGGTTATGACTTTCGTCTATACTCCGAGAGTGATGTTGTTCAAACAACTACCTAAATATGCACTCTCTCTCAAATAGATACATAATAAATAGGAACAACTAATTGAGGGCCCTTTCAATCAACTACAACAAGAACGTAGTTGAACAAATAGAGATTAATCAACCAAACTATATTAATATCACAAAAAATTCATCCCCAACGGGTTCTACCAAAACCCAAGATTAAAGAATTTAGCTACTCAAGTTCATAAAAATCACACCCAAAAGAAATTGCATAATTGAACTACAAAGTAATGAATAAAAGATGTAAAAATCAATGTTTTATCATTTCAATGGTTTTCTCTCTTCGAATCCTTCATATGACTTCTGAATCTCCTCAATTTGTGTTTTTGAGGTCTATTTATATGTTTGGGATAAACCCTAAACGTGTAGGAGACTTCTATTCCAATCGGGATACACTTAAACTCTTCAAAATCTCGAATTTAGCCGGAACAGGGGTCTGGCATTTGGGCCCTGGCGCCCGGCTAACGCCAGGCTAAGGCTGGCGTTTCATCTCTAACGTCTTGCTAACGCCAGGAAGGGTCAGGCATTTCAGCCCTAACGCCTGGCTAATGCCAGGCAGGGTCAGGTGTTTGGGCTCTGGTGCCCGGCTATAGCCCGGTGCACTCATCCTCGCCTCTTGAGCGTATTTTCGATGTATTTCTATCCATTTAGCTTGATTTCCATCTCCAATTCACCTACACATGAAATAGACTCTATTATGCACATAAAAAGTGTATTTTTATCATTAACGCACATAAAATGTAGGGCATATAACATGGTAAACCATGAATTCTAGCCTCGCATCGAGGTGTTCCAAGTCATGTGCTTTGAGCATCCATTGTCCATGATCCATTGTAGTTCGCTTCCTCTCATTGTTCCCTACACATGTATACTATGGATTAGATTTAGGAACCCAAACTAGTTTGGGTCCCTTGTAATGTGGAAAAGGGTGAATAAAAGTTTTTCTACCATGCAAGCAAGATACGTTTTTTGTGAGTGGCCCCTGGTCCCTTTTCAGTAGTGTTTTTTTCAGCAAACACTTTGTTTTTTTTGAACTGACTGAGCCCTGGCCTGGAAATTTTCCTTGAAGTGCCTATTGTTCCTACAGTGGGTACAGAGCCAGTTATCAGGATTGGTGACATACTTCCTGTGAGGGTTGTAAGGTATTTTCTCCTTTTGGAACCTGATTCCCTGTCTGTTTCCACCATTATTGGAGTACATGGCAGTCACAGCATCTGAGGACTAGGTCCATTTGAGATATTTCTCAAGATCGATTTTTACTTTCTCCAATTCAGCTTGAAGTTGCCTATTTCTCTCGAATTCACCGCACAAACTAGTTTTTACATCATTCAGTTCCTTTTCTAGTTTGATGTGTGTCTCACTACCTATTTCATTCCCTTTCTCAATACTTACAGGCCTATGTCCTAATTTGAGTTCCTCAATTATTTCCTCCAGATCTGTGATTACCACTAAAAGGTCATCCCTTTCTTGCTCAGTAGCAGCAATTTTCTCTGCTAGAGTGTTCTTTTCTTTGCTAAATTTCTCTATGGTCTCTTTCAAATCAACGACCACTACCATTAGGTCATCTCTCTCGTTTTCTACACTGCTTATTTTACCAATCAGGACTTCCTTTTGGTTTTCAAGATTATCTATGGTCTCTTTTAAATCAACTACGTAGACTACTAGATCATCTTTAGATTGCTCAGCCTCTCCTAAATCTATAGTCAAGGAATCCTTATCATCAACCAAACTATAGTATGCATCAGTTAGAACATTTGATAATGAAATTAATTTCTTAGAAGAGTAGGACTTCAGATTTCTCTGAACATCCCTGAAATTTACCTCATCATTGTCATCTTCTTCATCATTGTCAGATTGGGCCATTAGTGCAAACAATGAGTCATATTATTTTGCTTCATTTTCTACTGCCATCATGGAACTATTTCCTACATCAGGTTCCTCTTCTGATTCACTTTAGGAGTCTCCCCATGCAGCAAGAGCTTGCTTCACAACATTGTCAGCTGCATTTTTTCGGCTGAATCGTTTGTCAGGAACCTTGTTCCTTTTTGCAGTTTTGTCAGAGTAGTGTTCCTAGGGCTCCTACTTTAGTAGTAGACAGTCCTTCATGAAATGCCCTGGCTTTCGACACTTGTGACAAAGATCATAGTTACTAGGCTTGCTTGAACTGCCTCTCCTTGGTATTCCACCATTTCTTTGAACCATCTTTTGAAATCTCTTAGTGAGATAGGCCATGTCACTATATTCTTCGCTTGAGTCGTCATCTTCATCCTTGAGCACCAGGTTCTTTTCCCTTTTTGGTTTCTTTTCTTTCACTGTCTTTCTTTCTCTTCATCTCATGCGTCTTCAGATTTCCAATCAACTCGTCCATGGTTAGAGTCTATAGATCTTTGGCTTCAGTGATAGCGTTTACCTTGCTCTCCCAAAATCCAGGTAAGACACTAAGAACCTTTCGTACCAGCTTGTTTCTAGGAATTATTTCTCCTAGTGAGTGAAGCTCATTTATGACAAATGTGAATCTAGTGTGCATGTCTTGTATAGAATCATCATTCTTCATCCTTAATAGCTCATACTCAATGGTGAGCATGCCAATCTTGGACTGCTTAAACCGAGTCGTTCCTTCATGTGTCGTTTGCAGTGCTTCCTATATCTCCTTGGCAGATTGACAAGCTGAGATTCTATTGTACTCATCAGGTCCTATACCACATACCAAGATCTTCTTGGCATGAAAGTTCTTCTCTACAACTTTTCTGTCAATGTCATTGTATTCTTTTCTAGTTTTGGGCACCATCACACCAGGCTCTTCTCCAACCTTCTTCATGGGAACATGTGGACCATCACAAATGATGTCCCACAACTCGGAGTCTTCCGCCATTATAAAGTCATGCATACGAGTCTTCCACCATCCGTAGTGTTGACCGTTGAATCTAGTAGGTCTGTAGGTTGATTGTCCTTCTTCAAAGTTAGGTGGAGCAGCGATTTGAGATAGGATTTTTAAGTGGTCTTATGTCAGTTACCTTAGTGCTAAAAGCTTAAAATGGTATGTTAATGAGATAGGACTTTTACGTGGAAAAATCCCAACTCAAGGGAACAAAAACCACGAGCTACGCTGGTAGGATTTCAACTTCACTAACATGTAGCTTCACTATTACAAGCCACTTTGTAATGACTCTATTACAAAGACTTTACTAACACTAACTTGTAATACACTTATGACAAGACACTTTGTCACTCACTAGTTACAAAGACTTTACAACTGGTGAGTAGCTCTAGTCACAACACAAACACCGTTGGTTTATGATTTGGGTTTCCTAAAACAATGCTTCTAAGAAAAACAAGATAGGAGTTATAGCAGAGAACAAAATACAAGATTACAACTCAACTAAGGACTCTTCTAGACTCGTAGTGGAACTGTTCCGTAGTGGAGTTGTCTTCTTGTTCTTGACACACTTGAGTCTTCTATGCAAGATCAGCTCTTCAATGCATGAGAGAATATTTAGTAAATGCTCAAGTGCATATCTTGTTTGTCTTGCAACAAGATATTATACTTCTAGGACATCCTAAGAATGATAAACATGCTTAGTTGGTACACTCTACGACCAATAGGAAGTGACTGTTGCACTATTTCTGCATTGTAGCGTGCACAGTTGCAGCAGTCACTTTATGCCACAACTTTCCATCTGTAGAGTTGACTTGTACTTCTGTCAAGGGAATGTCAAGGGATCAGGTCCCTAAACTATTTCTTGTGAGTTCAAGTGTACACTGCCTAGATTTCCTGAGTTCATGCTGACCGGTTGTGCATGATACGCATCAGGTTCTTTACATAAAGTTTGTTAGATCATCAAAACATAAGACTAACCCATGATCAGACTTTCTACTAACCCTCTCAATAGGGTCCTTGTCAATCACTCTGGTAATCAAGAACCCTCATTACTTAGCTAAGATAGTAATTGCTTGCCTCAATCATGCAATGTTGAACTATGGGCACCAACTCTGGCTGGCAACCTTGGTACAATCCCAGGTATAACTCAACCAACAAACGGTAACACCAAACCAACTAAGCGCCCTGATGGATCAGATCAGCAACTCCATTCCCTTCTCCCCTAGTAACACCAGGGGAAGATATTTTAAGCCTCACATTCTCCTAACCGTCACCAGCATGGACCACGACCCCACCATCAAGGGAAACCCAGATGGCAGGATCAGAAAAGGTCCAAGAGCACCTCCAAGCCTCCAACAGAGAGCTGGAGCCCCTGATTGCAAAGTTGAGAATACCAAAACAAAGGTGATGCTCCTACAACAAGAAGAGTTAATAGAGTTCAAAGGACTTGCGGGAGAAATTCTTATCGCACTTTGACAAAAGAGCATCAAAAGTGTGGTGGTAAACCTAAGGTTTGCCTCAAATCCAAACTCAGAAGAATCAGCTTTAAGACTAAGCTTACAAGAAGACAAACATGTCAGCTATGTACAAGTGAACTTGAAGGCCAATCCAATGAAAGGGAAGGCTAAATGCCTGAAAAGGAAGTCCCCATCACACAACAATTTGTTAATGAATTTCATCATTTGGAATGCTAGGGGTGCCAACAGTAGTGAGTTTATGAGGCATTGTGCTGGGATGGTCAAAATGCACAAGCCTGCTATGCTAGTCCTAGAAACTAGGATAACTGAGCACAAACACCTGATTTATGAACTGGGTGGGATTCTCTAGGACAATCCAAAGCCCAGTTATTGGCCTATTTGCGGGCATAGTAATCATGTGGAAGGATGACCTACTCAAAATTGGTGAAGTCTTCACCACATCCCTGGGAATTAATGTCATGGTCAAGGTAATATACCTTTCTTCCAACTCTTGGATTTTCATTGTTGTTTATGCTAGTAACACTTATGCACTTAGGACAAACCTCTAGAAACAGCTCAGAACTATCCCTAATATCTATTAGGTAATTCAATGAAGTCTTGAGAGCTAGAGACAAGTATGGGGAGAATTGCATCTCTGCTTCTAGGGCTAATCTCTTTTGGCAATGCATAAATCAATGTAAGCTGATTGACCTTGGTTTCAAAGGTAGCAAATTTACGTAGACTAACACGAGATATAGGATTAACAGTCAGTTAATCCTGGAAAGACTATACATGTGTCTTGATAATGAGACATAGATCCAAGAATTCCCTTGTAGTACAATTATCCACCTTTATAGAACTCACTCTGATCACTGCCCTATGCTAATCAATCTTTTGTTCAAGCCCATCAGCCTCCCTGAACAATTTATATTTGAGCCCATGTGGTGCAGCCACCCTTCTCTCACCAATATAATGCAGCAGGCCTATGAGGGTAACTGTAACCTACATGAGAAAACTACCAAATTCCAAGATCAATTTACAACTTGGAACAATATAGTTTTTGATAACATCTTCCATAAGAAGAAATATCTTCTAGCTAGGCTAGGAGGTATCCAGAAATCTAATGTATATCCCTTCAACCCTTACCTTCAACATCTAGAATGTCAACTCCTAGAAGACTATTCAGTCATTCTAAGAAGTGAAGAGGAATTATGGAAAAATAAATTTAGGATAAACTGGCTAATGGAGGGAGATTCTAACACAAAGTTCTTCCGTACCTCCACCCTCAACAGGAGAAGAAGGAATAAGATGTTTGACCCTCCAAAATGAGGCAAGGGATTGTATAGATGACCATAAGGGAATTGAAGATTCCATATTCCAGTTCTACTCATATCTATTCACCATTGTCCATCAATCTTCTACCAAGAGTAGAGATACCACCCCTTACGACTCTCACACCTTTTTCACATACGGATCAGAAAATTCCTAGTGCTCCCTTGAGGAATACTGAGATAAAGATTGCTTTATTCTCATTCAAACCTTTCAAATCCCCTGGGTTGATGGCGTACACAAAATGTTAATGTCCTCGAGGGTAAGGTAACCAACTTTTGTGATCAGGTATTCCACGCCCTTGAAATGAATCCTAAGGTTAACAATACCCATTTGAAACTAATCCCTAAATGTGCAAATGCAACAGTGTTGAAGAACTTCAGACTTATTGGCCTATGAAATACAATATACTAATTGATCACTAAAATCATTATTAACAGAATAAAGCCTATTTTTCCCTCTATCATAGGCCCTAGCCAAGCCAACTTCTTGTCTAACAGGAGCGCATGTGATAATACCATTATTGTGCAAGAATATATTAGTCACTTTAAGAAAACAAAAGGTAGAAATGCCAACATAATCCTAAAGATTGATCTAGAGAAGGCCTTTGATATGTTAGAATGGTTCTTTAACGGAGACAAGCTGCTTTCTTTGGTTTCCCTAGCAGTACCACCATGATGATTATGTCCTGCATTTTCACCAGTTCTATCTTTTCGCTTGTCAATGGGACTGGAACTGAGTACTTTTAGCCTAGTAGGGGCATCAGAAAGGGAGACCCTACGTCTCCCTACATCTTTTTCATGTGTATAGAGAGACTATCCAAAAGCATTGATGCAAAAGTGCAGAATAGGAATTGGTTCCCTATCAAAATCAGTCAAATGTTGCCAAAATTGTCCCATTTCTTCTTTACAGATGACCTCACTCTCTTTGCTAGAGCAAACACCAAGAACTGCAATACTAGTATAGAAACTCTGCAGGAGTTTAAATGTAAGTCTAGCCAAAAGGTTAATAACATCAAGTCCAAAGTTATCTTCTCCACAAACTTCCACCAAGAGGAAGTAAATAGACGAGCCAGGATATTGGCCGTTAAACCCAGTCTCTTTTTTGGTAAGTACCCAGGCTTTTCCATCTTTCACAAAAACCCACCAATAGAGATTATTAGTTTATCATTGATAGTATGCAGACTAAGCTTGTAGGCTGGAAAACCCATTTTATCAATATGGCTGAGAGGAATACCTTAGATAAATCCTCTCTTGGGTGCATCCCTGGTCATGTAATACAATACATTCAAATCTCATCTCAGATGTGCAACAAAATTTACAGAATTCAGAGAAATTTTATTTGGGGAACCACTGCTGCTAAAAGAAAAATGCACCTAGTTGGGTGCAAAACTGTGACAAAGCCTAAGGAGGAGGGTGGCTTAGAAGTGCAGACAGCTGGAAACAGAAATATTTCCACCCACACTAGCCTGGAATAGAGGATGTACAACAATACCAATTCCCTGTGGAACAGGGTTCCGTTCCACAAGCATTGTACTAACAGGAACCCTTCTAGGCACATTGTCTCTAGGACTTGGCAAAATGTCAAAAATGGTTGGTATGTTTGTAGTATGGCTACTAGGTGGGTAGTACAAAAAGGGTATAGAATTAACTTTTATGATGACATATGGATATCTAATATGGAGACCCTTAGAAGAATTATCAGCGGTCCACTGACAGAGGCAGAGTTTGAATGTAGGCTCATGCTGCATGTAGGGTCACTAGGACATTGGTAATATCTCCTTTGACCTCCATGAGGAGGTAGTTACTACTATTAATTCTATCTTTGGGAATCTGGATATGATGGTTTGGAACCAAACTGGTAGTGGCCTGTTCTCAACCACAAAGGACTATAACCTCATAAGAAGTCTGAACCATCATCAGGATCACAACTCTAGGAAACACCTCAACTGGGTTTGGGGTGAAAAACCACCAAACAAGATAAAATACTTTCTTTGGTTAGTAACCCATGCTTAGGCTCCCCACAAATGAATACCTCCACTCAAGGGGTATGAATCTTAACCCTATGTTCTTCTTCTGTAACAAAGAGAAAGAAATCATTGAACACCTGCTCTTCAGATGTGACAATGCTAACCAATGATGGCAGAAGATAGCTAAGCAAAGCCATTCCAACCTCAACATCCCAAATATTGTAATTAGCCAATCAAACTGGGTGCACACTCTTAACGAGGTAAAGTACCAACCCATCAATGACATACTGTCACGAACCATTTTTTCCTCCGAAAGTTATCGTGATGGCACCTAGTCT
The DNA here is from genome assembly GCA_005239505.1 of Nicotiana paniculata. NCBI lineage: Eukaryota > Viridiplantae > Streptophyta > Magnoliopsida > Solanales > Solanaceae > Nicotiana > Nicotiana paniculata. The sequence continues at coordinate 47,142 of ML362534.1, forward strand.
CTACGACTAGGTAAGACTAAGATTTGCAGAAAATAACAGAATCAATAAAATAAAGATATAAAAGAACTCAAGAAGATATAACATAACTGCTCAGCATGTACACTTTCACTTCCCAAAACCCGGAATGTCACGATAGTCACAAGCTTTGTACTAAATGTAGCTCTACAGAATGAAATAGTGGCAAATACATATGTCCTCTATGCCTATACTAGAGTAGAAGGGGACTCCTGGGATTCTACGGACGAGGCAGAATTACCTCGCGGTCTCCTGGAAACTGCTAGAACGACTCCTAGCCACGATACTGGTTGCTGGTACCTGGATCTGCACATAGGGAAAACATGCGCAGGAAAGGGCGTGAGTACTCCACATTCGGTACTCCGTAAGTGCCAAGCCTAACCCCAGTCAAGTAGTGACGAGGTTAGGTTGAGGCTCTACTGATTTTTTAAAACAAGTCAATATAAATATAGAACAGTGAAAACATAGATGAGAAATGATAAACAGGATTAATGGAAACTGGGAGAAATTATAACAAACAAAGAGCTCTCAGCTCGGCACAGCGTATAGCTTAACAGTAAATGTGCAATGCAGTACAAGGGGAAAGCTCCCGGATCTCAGTCCGTAGTCCCAATTTAAATATGCTATGCAGTACACGGGGAAAGCTCCTTGAGCTCTGTCTGTAGTCCCAAATTAAATATGCATTTCAGTACAGGGGGAAAGATCTCGGATATCGGTCTGTAGTTCCAATTTAAATATGAAATGCAGTACAGGGGGAAAGCTCCCGGATCTTTGTCTGTAGTCCCAATTTATACATGCAAAGTAGAAGTATGTCGGATACGGCTTAATAAAAAAGTTCAAGAAAACAACAGGCAAGAATAGAGTAAAGCTACCTAAGCATGGTGCGACTAGTAGCAAATAAGAGAAAATCATGTAAGGACAGGTATGCATGCTTACTCTTAAGCTAACTACTCAGTTAAGATAGGAAACAATAATATATGAATGAAAATGAGTGATTTCATGGAGGTAAAAATAGGATTTTAGAATAAATGACCCGTGTACGCACTCGTCACCTCACGTACACGGCATCCACGTAACAAATCAGTATAAAAATTCCTAAGGGGAAGTCCCCAACACAGAATTAGGTAAGCCACTTACCTTGACCGCGCTAATCAACTCAATAACACGCTCTTACCATGAGTATCAAACTTCGGGTGGTCCAAATCTAGTAAATTCGATTACATAATGTAAATAACACTTTAAGGAATCAAAATAGCTAATTAATTCGAAGCTAATACGCGAAATTAGGAAATTCGCCCAAAAAGTCCCCCGGGCCCACGTCCCGGAATCGAGTAAAAATCAAATTTTCCGAACCCCCATTCACTCACCAGTCTAACCATATAAGAATCTCCCAAATCGGAGATGAGACACCCAATCAAAACTCAACAATTTTGTCTATGAAGTTCATCCAATTTTTTCCCATTTTCTACCCACAAATTTCGAAATTAAAGGTTGAATTTAAGATTGGAAGCATGGAATTTGCTCTACAATGGATGGAAATCACTTACCCAAATTACCCAGGTGCAAAAGTCTTCAAAAATCGCCCTTCCCGAGATCCAAAATTCGAAAATGGTGAAAATAGCCTTAAACCCTCGAAATGGTGATGTGCGATCGCGCTCATAGAGATGCGATCGCATAGGCTAAGCCATACCCTCCTAAAGAACACAGTGCGGTCGCAAATATCGAGCTGTGTTCGCGGAGCTTTCCTGGACTGGACCCTATGCGTTTTCAGTTAAGGCCCATGCGAATGCACAGAGTGAAGGTCCCCTGCCCGGCCCAATAGCCCTTATGCGGTCGCGTTCCTATTATTGCGATCGCACTGAACAAAATCAACTGGGCCAAAACTTACTCTCCACGATCACGGCCCAAAACACACGATCGCACTGAAGGATTTATCTGATGCTCAAGAAAACCAGAAAAAGTAGAAGAATAAACAAAAAAGATACCCGTTGGACACCCGAAACACACCCAAGGCCCCCGAGACCCCAAGAAAAATTACCAACCAACCCTAATACATCATTCAAACTTGGTCGAGCCTTAAAAACACGTCTCATAACATCAAAATCATCAAATATGCATAGATTCAAACCTAAGAACTTATGAAATTTCTAAAATTCACATCCGATGTAGAAACACGTTTAAACTCATCCGAATGACCTCAAATTTTGCAGACAGGTCATATATGACATTGCAGACCTGATGTTGCTTTCGTTATTCCATTCTGAGTCAGATATCAAAATTTCACCTATCGACCGAAATCGCCGAAATTCTAACTTTCTTCAATTCAAGCCTAAATCCACAACCCACCTCGAAAATACATTTCGAACACGCTCCTAACCACGAAATCACCCAACGGAGATAATAGATTCGAAGGAATCCCATTCCGGATCCGTCTTCACACAGCTCAAGCTACGACCAGATTTCTAAAGCTAAATTCCATATTTATGGAGTATGTGTCCAAAATACCCCGGATTTCATCACTCAACGCTCCGAAATGTTCCAATAACATAAATAGACATGGGAGAAGAGGTTATTAGGGGATCGAGGCGCTAAATCTCAAAATGACTGACCGGGTCATTACATCCTCCCCCTCTTAAGAAAATTGTTCGTCCTGGAACGAGCATAGAAACATACTTGAAGCTGTGAAAAGATGAGGGCACTGACACCGCATATCCTGCTCGGTCTCCCAAGATGCCTACTCGACTGGCTGCCCCTCCACTGAACCTTTACTTACGCAATATCCTTTGACCTGAGCTTCCTGACCTGCCTATCTAATATAGGTACTGGCTCCTCAACATATGACAGATCCTTGTCCAACTAGACCGAACTGAAATCCAAAACATGAGTCGGGTCACCGTGATACTTCCGGAGCATGGAGACGTGGAACACCGGATGAACCCCTGCTAGGTTGGGGGCACGGCTAGATCATAAGCAACTTCCCCAACACGTCGCAATACCTCAAAAGGGACAATAAATCTTGGACTCAACTTGCCTTCCTTCCGAACCTCATGACGCCCTTCATAGGCGATACCCGAAGCAAAACCCGATCACCAGCCATAAATTCCAAGCTACGAACCTTCCGGTCCGCGTAGCTCTTCTGCCTGGACTGAGTTGTGCGAAGTCTCTCCTGAATCACCTTCACCCTATCCAGGGCATCCTGAACCAAGTCTGTACCCAACAATCGGGCCTCACCCGACTCAAACCATCCTACGGGAGACCTGCACCGCTACCATACAAAGACTCATATGTCGCAATCTGAATGCTGGACTGGTAGCTTTTGTTATAAGCAAAATCTATAAGAGGCAAATATCGATCCCATGACCCTCCAAAATCTATCACACAGGCATGGAGCATATCCTCGAGAATCTGAATCGTGTGCTCAGATTGCCCGTCCGTCTGAGGGTGAAAAGTTGTTTTCAACTCTACCCTGGTGCTTAACTCCAGCTGAACGACTCTCCAAAACCGTGAAGTGAACTGTGTACCTCTGTCTGAAATGATAGATACTAGAATACCGTGGAGGCGAAAAATATCTCTGATATAAATCTTAGCCAACCTCTCCGATGAATATGTGGTCAGCACTGGAATGAAATACGCTAATTTGGTCAGCTGATCCACAATCACCCAAATAGCATCATGCTTCCTCAAAGTCCGAGGAAGTCTAACCACAAAGTCAATGGTGATTCGCTCCCACTTCAGCTCTGGAAGCTCAATCTGCTGAAGTAACCCTCCCGGTCTCTAATGTTCACATTTGACTTGCTGACAGTTGAGAAACTTTGCTACAAACTCCGCTATATCCTCCTTCATCCTTCGCCACTAATAGTGCTTTCTCAGATCCTGGTACATATTTGTGGTACCCGGATGGATGGAATACCGCGGATTATGGGCCTCCTCAAGAATCAACTCCCGAAGCCCATCCACATTGGGCACACAGATCCGACCCTGCATCCTCATCACACCATCATCTCCTATAGTCACATCCCTAGCATCACCCCGCCGGACTTTATCCTGAAGAACCAAAAGGTGGGGATCATCATACTGGCGCTCTATGATACGGTCATAAACGGAAGATCGAGCAACCACACAAGCTAATAGTCGGCAAGGTTCAGAACATCTAAGGCTAGAGGCCTCTCAGCTGCATGAAGGTATGCCAAACTCCCTAAACTCTCCGCCCCACGACTCAAGGCGTCGGCCACATCATTGTCCTTCCCCGGGTGGTATAATATCGTGATGTCATAGTCCTTTAGCAACTCCAACTACCTACGCTAGTGCAAATTTAGATCTTTCTTCCTGAATATGTGCTGCAAACTCCGGTGATCCGTGAATATCTCACAGGGAACACCATATAAATAATGACGCCATATCTTCAGGGCGTGAAAAATCGCTGCGAACTCGAGATCATGAACATGGTAGTTCTTCTCATGAACCTTCAACTTTCTGGACGCGTAGGCAATCACCCTACCATCCTGCATCAACACCACTCCCAGGCCAATCCTTGAAGCATCACAATAGACTGTATAGGACCCGGAACCGGTAGGCAAAACAAACACAAGAGTTGTAGTCAGGGCTGTCTTGAGCTTCTAGAAGCTCTCCTCACACTCCTCAGTCCATATAAAAGGTGCACCCTTTTGGGTCATTCTGGTCATAGGCACTGAAATGAATGAAAATCCCTCCAGAAAATGGCGATAATACCCAGCCAAACGGAGGAAACTGCGAATCTCAGTACCTAAGGATGGTCTGGGCCAACTCTGTACCGCCTCTACCTTCATCGGATCTACCTTGATCCCATCTAAAGACACCACATGGCCTAGGAATTCCACCAAATCAAGCCAAAATTCACACTTAGAAAACTTGGCGTGCAACTTTTTCTCTCTCAATGTCTAAAGCACGGTCCTGAAGTGCTGCTCATGGTCCTCCTGGGACCGAGAATATACCAGAATGTCATCAATGAATTCAATGACGAAAGTATCAAGATAAGGCTGAAATATGTTGTGCATCAGATGCGTGAAGGCTGATAGGTCATTGGTCAACCCAAATGACATAACAAGGAACTCATAGTGGCCATATCTTGCCCTGAAGGCAGTCTTCGGGAAATCCAATTCCCGAATCATCAACTGATGATAACCCGAAAGTAGATAAATCTTGGAGAACACCCTAGCACCCTGTAACTGGTCAAATAAATCATCAATGCGAGGCAATGGGTACCTTTTCTTCACTGTTACCTTATTCAGCTGCTGGTAGTCAATACACATACGCACCGAGCCATCCTTTTTCTTCACAAACAACACTGGAGCACCCCAAGGTGATACAGTGGTCTGATGAAACCTTTGTCAAGCATCTCCTGCAACTGCTTCTTCAACTCAAGAGGAGCCATGTGATAAGGATGAATAGAAATGCGATGAGTGTCTAGCCACAAGTCAATGTCGAAATCAATATCTCTGTCAGGCGGCATACTCGGAAGATCAGCTGGAAAAACATCAGGATAATCCCTGACAACGGGGACTAAGTCAACTGTAGGGGTCTCAGCACTAACATCTCTCACATAAGCCAGATACGCATCACATCCCTTTTGAACCATCCGCTGAGCCTGAAGAAAAGAAATAACTCGACGAGGAGTATACTCTAAGGAGCCTCTCCATCTAACCTCGGTAGTCCTGGCATAGCCAGCATCACGGTCTTGGTGTGATAATCAAGAATAGCATAGTAGGGAGACAACCAGTCTATACCCAATATAACATCAAAATCTACCATGCTGAGTAGTATTAAGTCTGCCCTTGTCTCAAAACCACTAATAACAATCAAGCACGACTGGTACACACGGTCCACAACAAGATAATCTCCCATATGAGTAGAAACATATACGGGGGAACTGAATGAATCCCGAGATATCCCCTGATACAAAATAAGAAGACACATATGAATATGTAGAACCTGGGTCAAATAATACCGATGCATCCCTGTGACAATTGAGAACAATACCTGTGATGATCGAATCTGAAGCAATGGCCTAGAATCGAGCCGGAAGAGCATAGTACGTGGCTTGGCCTCCCCCTCTAGGATGGCCTCGACCTCCCCGACTTCCACCTCAAGCTGCCTGAGGTGGTGGGGTAGTATCTGGGGCTGGAGGAATAGCTGGAGGACCTGGTGGAAGACGTGGAGCCTGATAAATCTGAGGTGGTGCACCCTGATAAGTTTGAGGTGGTGCACCCCTCCTTGCTCTGGGGCAATCTCTGATCAAATGATGAGGGTCACCACACTCAAAGCAACCCCTCGGAGGGCGTGGCGGCCGCTGCTGACTCTGATCTGGCTTGCTGGACTGGCCAGTGATAGCACCTCAAGCAGGAGGCGCCTGAGATACTAGTGGTGCATAATAAGGCTCCTGAGGTCTAGGAGGAGCTGGAATACCACTGGCTGCTGGGAGAGCTGAATGAGCAGGGCGAATCACAAAACCCCTAACATAGCGTGTTGTTGGTGCACAGGCTCCTGAAAAATGACCAGTCTCTCGAGACCTCTTGGCCTCTCTCTCCTCCCTGTTTCGGGCTAACATAGTCTCAATCCTCCGGGAAATACTCACGGCCTGCTGGTAAGTAATATCAGTCTCCAGCTCTCTGGCCATGCTGGTCCGTGTACTGGGGTGGAGTCCTTCAATAAAGCGTCAAACCCTCTCTTTGACAGTGACAACCAAAGCTGGTGCATGGCGAGCCAAATCGCTGAAACGGACTGCATACTCTAACACAGTCATGGCACCATCGCGTATCTGCTCAAACTCCGCACGCCAAGCATCCTTGAAGCTCTAACAGACATACTCCAGTAAGAACATCTCGAAGAACTGAGCCCAAGTAAGTGAAGCTGCCTCGTCTTGGCTACGAATCTCAAAAGCATGCCACCACTGATAAGATGCTCCCCTCAGCTGGAATATAGTGAAAGAAACTCCACTCGTCTCCACAATATCCATAGTGCGGAGAATGCGATGAAACCCCTCAAGAAAACCCAGGGCGTCATCTGAAACTAGTCCGCGGAACTCAGGTGAGTGGTACTTCTTGTACCTCTCAAGTCGGAGCTGCTCTGCCTCAGGAACAACTATCCTAGTCTCATGCTAGGATGGAGCTACTGGGGGGCATATGAATATACTCTAGAACCTGCCCAATATGAACCCTCTGCTAAGTAGTACGGACTGGGGGAGTCTGTGCCCCTCCCCCAACCTGGGATGTAGCTGGAGCTATAGGGAGTAGACCCGCCTGAGACAGAGTACCGAAGGCACTCAAGAACTAAGCCTGTGTCTCCTGGAGGTCTGGAGTAACAATAGGGACCTCTTGTGCCCCTCCAACTGTAGCTGCTGAGGGCTCCTCTTCCTCTGCTCTAGCAGGTGCTCGGGCTACACCACTTGCTCGTCCTCTGCCCCGGCCCCTGCCTCTGGTGCTCTGACTAGGGGCTTGGGTGCGTGGTCATCAGTACGTCCGGTACGGGTACGAACCATCTGCAAGCAAAAATAGAATAGAGTTTAAGAATTTGATGACAGTAACTAGCACGATAAGGAATCCCAAAGAATTTGATTGTTCTTAACAGTTACATAGCCTCTCGAAGATAGACACGGACGTCTCCACACCGATCTGCGAGACACTAATAAACTGGCTTGTGACTTATGACTCCTATGAACCTAGATGCTCTAATACCAACTTGTCACCACCCGTTTTGCCCTCCGAAGGGTATCGTGATGGCACCTAGTCTCTACTACTAGGTAAGCATAAAATTTGCGGAAAATAATAGAATCAATAAAATAAAGGCAGAAAAGAACTCAAGAAGATATAACATAACTGCTCAGAATGTACACTTTCACTTCCCAAAACCCGGAATGTCCCGATAGTCACAAGCTCTGTACTAAATGTAGCTCTATACAATGAAATACAGGAAAATACATAAGTCCTCTATTCCTATATTAGAGTAGAAGGGGACTCGTGGGATTATGCGGACGCGACAGAATTACCTCGCGGTCTCCTGGCAGCTGCTAGAACGATTCCTAGCCACGATACTGGGTGATAGTGTTTAACCAAAGAATTAGACCCTTTGACTAAAGCTTATTTTTAAGATGAATACGGGTTACTAATAATCAAGGAAATGGAGAAAAATAAATAACAAACAATCTTGCAGAAATATGGAAAAGCGAAGTCAATTATATTCGAGAATTAGATTCCTTTACAAGCTGTATTCCCCTCCCTTATATAGAAGATTCTTATAACGTACAACTCTTGATATGGTTTCTCATTACCTATAATTGAGGTGTTACAAAGGATAACGGTAATTGGAGTACAGTTACATAATGTTCGAGTAATCAATTATGGGTCTTTGAATCTTCCTGTAGCTTTGTCTAGATTCATTCTGACCGTGCATCTCTCCTGTTTTGATCAAGTTGAGTTTCCCGTCGCTGATAAGCTCGAGGGTTTACTGAATCGTGCCTCTTTGTACCATACCTCTTCAAATAATCACATCCACTTATCGCATTTTCCTGTGTCCACGTGACTGGCTGAGTTGTCAAAATCTAGCTTACATGTGAAAATCTTTTTACCAATACAGATAGTCCCCCCACTTACCATATATTTAATGATTAATATTTGGTAAGTGGATATTCATTTATGGAGGGAATATTTTGCCGCCTCTTTTCCTCGAATCATTGTATCCTTTTCTGCACCATAGGCGTCGTTTGTCACTTCCATATAATGCTCATACCACATGCCCTTTTCGGATTGGTTCTGCATATACTCGGCACCTTTTAGGGCTTTTTGCGGTTGTGCCAGTCCCGAAGTGACATCTTCAATTATGACTTTTCATCATTATTTTTATTTTTTTTCCATGTTTGACGGTTGTCTTCAAGCATAAATACCTTTCTTTTTTTCTTTGCTTCCACGAAACACTTTTCTAAATTTGTCTTTATTAAAGAACTTTCTTTTTGCCTTTGTTAACATGTCTTCTTCAAACTAACCTCAAGGAGTAATTGATATTGAAAGTTTAATGCCATCTTCTGCTCCGACCAGGAGTCGGAGGGGTGGTAGACTTAGAAGGCTAGGATCCACTCCTTTGAGGGGTTCCTCCTCTTCTCATATAGTTCCTTCTCCTTTCACTAGATCTCTAGTTTCTCCAAGGTTTAGTGTTTCTCGGTCTTTATCTAGAGGTAGAGGTGAACGTCTTCGTGAACCTGGAGTCAATGAAATTGTCCCTGCTGAGTTTGTTTTTGCTAGGGATAGTCAAGTTCTTGTAGACCAATCTTCTTCTCTTGAAAGTGTCGAAAGATATTTAACCCTTATAACTGAGGTTCGGATTTCCCTTGTTCGTAGGGAGTTCTTTTGGAGGTCTGAATTCCCTGTCTATATTCCGAATAGTAATAAAATAATAACGTCTTACAAGAAGGGATATTATTTTTTTTATAAGTACCCCCTATTGACCTAGTTATAATTGAGTTTTTCCGTTTTTTCAATATCTTCTTAGGACAAGTTGGTCCGCTTGTGTGGCGAGTTGTCGCATGTCCTAGGAGTTTTTTTTATTTAGTCTCGGTTCCTTTTACTTTCAACCATATTATTAAGCAATACTCTCCTACCTTATTTTGTGAAGGGGTTTTTACTCTGACTGCTAGAAGCAAAACAGTGCTGGTAACCCCTGGAGATGATAAGGATAGGGGTTGGTACCCCCAGTATGTTGATGTACCCACTGTGGGTTTAGAGGGTGAAGAAAATCTTCCCTTCCCTGAGAAGTGGAATCGCGCACGTGAGTATGATTTAGCTCACATTTATTTACTTTTTCTCATTTTTGACTTGAGATGCTTTATTAACACCGTATATGTTTCTTTTTCTCTCAGCAATCATGAATATTGTTGAGAATGTCTCCAGTATTCGTGATTGGGTAGAAAAATTGTTGTCCGTTGCTCCTTCAGAAGAGAGATCTTGGAAGTACCTCGCTGGGACGTATGGTTGGCATGTAAAGACACACGGTAAGTGAAGCTCTTGTTCTTGCTTATTTCCTTACTCGAGTCTCTTCTTTTCTTTGTCGTTTAACTTTTCCCCTTTTAATTCTACTTCATTTATCACGAAGATGTCTTTTGCTCAGGCCCAAGAAATTATTGTTGGTTCATCTTCCTCGAAGAGGAAGATTGGTGAGTCTCGTTCAATAGAAGAAGAAGAAGAATGTGCTTTAGCACACATGCCACGGAGAAGGCGGGTGGTTTCAGATGATAAGCTTACAGCCTTAACCTTGCCTTCCGTGTCTGTGATTGATCCCCTTGTCCTTGATGATGTTTCACATTCCCCTATTCATTAGGGTGTTGATCTTGCTCCTAACGATGCCTCTTTGGCTGCTGTCTTTCCTGCTTCTTTGAGAGAAGTTGTCTCGTCTGTTGATTTGCCCGTAACTTCCTCGACTCTTCAACCCTCCGCGCCTGCTTCTTTGCTCGTGTCTTCTCCAGTTCCTCAACCCTCCGTGCCTGTTGATGTTTCATAACTGCCCGCTTCCATGCCTTCCGTTAGAAAAGTAGGGTCTTCCAGCAGAGAGATGCGGCAGGTGGTAATAGAGGTTCCAGCTGAGGGGAGCCTTTTCAAGAAAATAGGTGAGACCGAAGTGTGGCTCAAGCCTTTGATTGGTCCCTTTGAGAAAGCCAAGCTAGCAAGCCACAATGCTCTTACATGGGCCAATGAGGTCGTGCATACTTCTTTGAAGGTATGATGAAATTTATCCTCTTTCATTTTCGTATATGAAGCTTACCATATCTGACTGGTTTATTTCTTGTAGATTAACCTTATAGGCATGGAGCTTATGAAGAGGATTTCAAACACGGACCAAGAGACAAAAGAGTTGCAGGATGATGTTGATAATTGGAAAGTACAATTTGATAGCCTAAGGATTGACATGGATGTTTTAGAAGAGGAAAAGAGTACCTTGAAGCGGCAGATGAGACTCGTGGCAGCAGAACTGGAAGTAGAGAAGGCTTCTTCCAGTCAGGATGATAAAGACAAGAGTGTTATGGAGTCTTCGTTCGCTGAGCAGCTGTCCCGTGCCTCATAGGAGATTAGACACTTGAAAAACTTGTTGGCGCAGAAGGAAGAATACTCAGGCGAGCTCGTGCAATCACTCACTCGTACTCAAGAAGACCTTCGTAAGGCTTTAGACAAAGTTCAAACTTTAGAGGAGTCGATTGTACCTGAAGCTGCGGAAACGGAGAAGGACAGATTGAGAGATGAGCTTCAAGTATGGGCAAAGTATTATGAATATCTGGAAGAGGTGGCTGCTGTCGATGTGAGCTCGGCATGCATGAATTCTCGCCTTGATACATTGATGGAAATGAGTCAGGAGGTTAGTGCTGAAATAACTAAAACTAAGGAAGCCACGGAGAAGGCTCAACAAGGTCATAACCTCTCTTCACCTGATGGTGAGATTCCAGTCGCTCATGCCTCTTCACGCCTCTTTGTACCAATTGGTGGTTATCCCCAGTCCCATCGGGGGTAAATTTTGATTTTTTTAAAGTACCCAAATGACAACTTAGGGGCACCACAATGTATATAAAAATTTTATACGACTAAGTATAAGTTAATACTTAGTTTTAGCCGTTTTAATATATTAATGTTAGTTCGACTTTTGTTGAATTTCTGTTTCACTATTTAAGTCTTTTGCATGCTTCATTTATTGAGGTTTTAGTTTTACCTTCGAGTTTTGCATATGGACTGCTTTAGACTACTCGTACCTTTTTTGTAATAGGCACGATGTCATATTAAATGTGTGCCTTTTTGTAATAGGCATAGTTTATGGAAGAGGGCCCTTTATAATTGACATGAAGAAGACGTCTCAACTTCATGATAATGAGATAGAGTGATAGAAATTTTACACATGTTTAAGAATGTTTCTAAGGAAAGTTTTTTGTTTGAACTTCCATGACATTTTACATGTGTTTGGTTATTGTCTAACATATTATACCTGCGTAAAATATCAAAAGCAGTAGAGAGATGCTGGAAATGGTCTTGTGCTTGTGTTGATTTTACCAACATATCATCAATATAGACTTCCATCGTCTTTCCAAGATGTTCTTGGAACATTTTAGTCACTAACCTTTGATNTTGTAATGAAGGATGTTTTTTCCTCATCTGAGGGATTCATTTTAATATGATTATAACCAAAATATGCATCCAAAAGCTCAATAATTCATGTCTGCTGTGGCATCAATCATTTGATCTATATGTGGCAATGGGAATGAATCTTTGGGGCATGCTTAATTTAAGTTTGTATAGTCAACTCATACTCTCCACTTGCCATTCTTTCTAGGTACTACCACAGTGTTTGCTAGCCAATTAGGGTACGTTACCTCTCGTATCGAACCAATCCTCAAAATTTTCGGTACTTCTTCGTCGATTACTTGGTTCTTGAATGGTCCTTGCTTTCTTTTCTTCTCTTCGAGCGGGGCCTAGCGTCGTGCCTATATATATTTTCTGCTCAGGCTGTTGTTCAAATAATGAAACAGCTTCGAGCTCCTCTGTAGTTTTTTTGATGTGATCATCTTCCTCCGGTTCATGAATGACGTCCGGTCTGGAATCTGCATCTGTGTGGTATAGTACACCTTCCGTGGTAACTTGATTCTCCTTCTTGTAAGTATTTTATTTCATACATGTTTCAACAATAATACCTTCCGTACGTATTTTGGTAGTAATTTCTTCCATGCATGTTTGGGCGGCGTTACCTGCTTGGGACATTCCCTTATCTCGTAATTCTTCCACCTCTATTTTCTTGTTGTAATGTACCATAGAGTTTATATTCCTTGCAGTCTGTTTATCGCCTTTGATTTGTTGAATCTTCCATTCAGAGGGGAATTTAATTACCTGATGCAACGTGAATGGTATTACTTTCATGTCGTAGATCCATGTCCTTCCCACAATCACGTTATAAGCCATGTCAGTATCGATGTGTTGGAACCTGGTACCTTTGATCACCCCCTCAGCATAAGTGCTAAGCTCTATTTCTCTTTTTTTTTATAACCGTAGAGTTCTCAAACCCTGATATGGCTCGTGCCCTTGGGATTATTTGACTCCCTAGTAGCATTTCTTCCACCACTCTTAGAAAAATGATGTTGACTGAACTACCTGGATCAATCAATATTTTTTTTACGTTAGTGTCATGAATAAGTAAAGATATTACTAGAGCATCATTGTGCGGAAGCATTAATCCGCTGATATTTGCATCATCGAAAGTTATATCGTCTTCTTCAATATTTTCACGAGCCCGTTTCCCATGTGTAATTGTTAACTTTGTGGTTGTTTTGCAGATTACTCCGTTTACTTATTTACCTCCGTGTATCACGTTAACAGTTCGTTTTGGAGAAGGAGGCTTTGGGGCTCCTGTCTGTTCTTCATATATGCCTGTTTACCTTTATCACTAAACAATTCTGTTAAATAGCCCTGTTTCAATAAATTTTCTACTTCACCTTGTAAAAATCTGCAATCTGCAGTTTTGTTCCCATGATCATTGTGGAATTCACACCAGTGATCTGGGTTCCTTCTACTTGGATTTGACCGAATCTCTTTGGGCCACTTAACCTTGTCTCCCATGTTCCTCAATATTTAGACAAGTTCAGTAGTACTTATATTAAACGTATGATCCCCAATTTAAGTATTACCTCTAGGTCGTTCATCTCGATCTTTTTTGGATCTAGACGAGGATGAGACTACGTCTCTTCCTTGTGATCTATAGTCCGACCTAGTGTTTTCGAACCTGGGGAAAATATCGCGTCTCGAGGGTCCTAAGTAAGGATCGTACCTATTTTTACCTGATCTTCTATCTGATTCTGGCCGTCTGGATCTGGAATGATCTTCATCTCTCGAATGGGCAATGATATCTTCTTCTATTCTGAGTTTATTACTGTACCTATTATATACATCGTTCGATGTTGTTGCGCGAAATTCTCTTAGAATTTCCTTAAGTCGTCTCATGGCTTCTGAGCTTCTATCACTCAGGTTCCTTGCAAATGCCATTGCTGCCCAATTATCAAGCACCCTGGGTAGCTGCATTCTTTCTCGTTGAAATCTGTCTACAAACTCACAGAGTAGTTATGTATCTCCTTGTTTTATTTTTAATATGTCTTCCATTCTCTTCTCAACTTTTTGTGCATCAGAGTGTGCTTTTATAAATGAATCTGCAAGCTCAGCAAAAGAGTCAATAGAATTTTCAGGGAGAAGAGAATACCAGATTAGGGCCCCTTTGGTAAGTGTTTCCCCATATTTTTTGACAAGGACTGATTCAATCTCTTGTTTTGTTATGTCATTACCTTTTACCCAGTAGTGAAAGTAGTCACGTGGGTCAGTTGTTCCATCATTTTTGGCAACGTCAGGCATTTTAAACGTCTTGGGTATAGGCAAGGGTGCCGCACTTGGCTTCCAAGGTTGTTGACAATATCTATCAACATCAATGCCTTTGATGATATGTGGTACTCCAGGAATCTGTTCGATGCGATTGTTCTGCTCCTTCATCTGTTTTGGCATGATTAGTAGTAAATTTTGTAATTCTGAGTTAATAGATATACATGGTCTCGTTTCGAGAGATTCATTTGGAGTATCTCCTCTTCAATAGTTTGCCAACCCAGATTGAGGATTTTCTATAGTGATGGTGTTATTGCGGGGTGGCGTCGGCGGTGTAGGTAACGCTGCCGGTAATCCTCTCACAAATTCTTGCAAAGCTTGGCTCACATACTCTCCAATAATTTTCTTCACACGATCTTGTTCCACACTTTGATCATTATTACCATTTTTGTTATTGGATCATTCTGGGGATTGTTCCCGTGAACCACGTGGGGTTCCTGAAGGCGATAAAACTGGGGTTCCACTCATTTGCTGGTTGTTGTCATTGGAGTTTGACATAGTTAAGAGGATATCACTTGAAAAGGAAACAAAGATTATCAGATTCCCGGTAACGGAACCAATTTGTTTAACCAAAGAATTAGACCCTTTGACTAAAGATTATTTTTAAGATGAATACGGGTTACTGATAATCAAGGAAATGGAGAAAAATGAATAACAGAAAATCTTGCAGAAATATCGAAAAGCGAAGTCACTTATATTCGAGAATCAGATGCCTTTACAAGGTGTATTCCCCTCCCTTATATAGGATATTCTTATAACGTACAACTCTTGCTATTTAATTTAACATGATGTGCACTCAAGGTGCGATAAAGCAGATAGATGTTCAGGTAAGGGTCAAGGAACAAGCACCAGTACTTCCCAGAGAGCGCGATATTGTTACGTGGAAACTCAACAAGCCATAACAAGGAGAAAAGAATTGAGCATACCTTCACAATGAATCGTTTGATCATTACTTGCTGAGTTTGTCCAATATGATGAACACGCATGACCGCTTGTTCCTCAAGAGCTGGATTCCACCACGGATCCCATAGATAAGTAGAAAAAGATGAACATTGTGTATATTTGACGACAATAGAGTCATAGAAAAGTACATGTCAAATCAAATAGTACATAACCTAGTTATGTGTTTAGGGTCTCTTAGTCTTGTGTTTTTATAATCTAACAAACTTTCTACTTAGAACCAGATAAAGGACCTTATGCATGCTTGGTACAATCATTCAGCAATAGACTCTAAGTAATCTTGGTAGTGTACTTTGTGGATTCGCAAGAAACAACTGAGGGACCTGATCTCTTGATGTTTCCCTCGCCAAAGTACTGGTCAACTCTACAGCTGGAAAGCAGTTGCATAAAGTGACTGCCTGCAACTGTGCACGTTACATTGCATCAATCACTTTCCATTGGAACAAGTGTGTACCAACTACGAATAGACATCATCCTTGGGATGTCTTGGAGATATAATAGCATGGTGTAAGGTAAACAATATATTCACTTGAGCATTTACTAATATTCTCTCAACCATTTAAGATTTGAACATGCATTGAAGTATCAAGTGTGTCAAAAACAAGAAGACAACTCCACTACGGACCAGTTCTACTACGAGTCTATGTGTGTCCTTAGTTGAGTTGTAATCTTGTATTTTGTTGCTAATCGTAACTCCTATCATGCTTTCCTAGAAGCCTTGTGTAAGGAAACCCAAATCATAAATCGTTTGAGTTTGTGTTATGACTAGAGTTAGTCATAGGTTAAAGTCTTTGTAACTAGTGAGTGACAAAGTGGCTTGTGATAAGTGTATTACAAGTTAGTGTAATTGAAGTCTTTGTATTAGACTGATTACAAAGTGGCTTGTAATAGTTGAGTTACAAGTTAGTGAAGTTGAAATCCTATCAGCGTAGGTCGTGGTTTTTATCCCCTTGAGTTGGGATTTTTCCACATAAAATTTTTCGTGTCTCATTTACATACTGCTCCTAGTAGTTAACACTGAGGGAACTGATATAGGACCAGATCTCTGTATAGTTGGTGGACTTATATAAACTATCAATTGATATCAGAGCAGGTTCTTTGTAAAAGGTTAACACTTACAAAGGATCTCAATGGCTGCTCCACCTAACTTTGAAGTAGGACAGTCAACCTACAGACCTCTTAGATTCAATGGTTAGCATTACGGATGGTGAAAGACTCGTATGCATGATTTTATAATGGCAGAAGATTGCGAGTTGTGGGACGTTATTTGTGATGGGCCACATGTTCCCATGAAGAATGTTGGAGGACCTAGTGTTATAGTGCCCAAAACCAGAAAAGAATACAGTGACATTGACAGAAAAGCTGTAGAGAAGAACTTTTGTGCCAAGAAGATCTTGGTATGTGGTATATGACCCGATGAGTACAATAGAATCTCAGCTTGTCAATCTTCAAAGGAGATATGGGAAGCATTGCAAACGGCACATGAAGGAACTACTCAGGTTAAACAGTCCATGACTGACATCCTCACCACTGAGTATGAGCTATTTAGGATGAAGGATGATGAGTCTATACAAGACATACACACTAGATTCACATCTATCATAAATGAGCTTCACTTACTGGGAGAAACAATTCCTAGAAATAAGTTGGTACGGAAGATCCTCAGTGTTTTACCTAGCTCTTGGGAGAGCAAGGTGAACGCCATCACTAAAGCCAAATATCTACAAACTCTAACCATAGACGAGATGATTGGAAATCTGAAGACGTATGAGATGAAGAGAAATAAAGACAATGAAAGAAGAGAACCAAAGAAGGAGAAGAACCTGGTGCTCAAGGCTGAAAACAACGAATTAAGTGAAGAAGATAATGACATGGCCTATCTTACTAAAAGATTTCAAAAGATGGTTCCAAGAAATGGTGGCATACCGAGGGCAGGCAGTTCAAGTAAACCAAGGAACTACGATCTCTATCACAAGTGTGAAAGCCAGGGCACTTAATCAAAGACTGTCCACTTTTGAAGCAAGAGCGCTACAAACACAACCCTGACAAAACTTCAAAAAGGAACCCGGTTCCTGACAAACGGTTCAGCCAAAAAAGTGCAGCTGACAATGTTGTGAATCAAGCTCTTGCTGCATGGGGACACACCTCTAGTGAATCAGAAGAGGAACCAGATGCAGGAAATAGTTCCATGACAGTAGTGGAGAATGAAGCAAAGGAATATGATTTATTATTTTCACTAATGGCCCAGTCTGATAATGATGAAGAGGATGGAAATGATGAGGTAAATTTCAGGGATGTTCAGAGAAATCTGAAGTCCTGCTCTTCTAAGAAATTAATGTCATTAGAAATTGTTCTAATTGATGCATACTATAGTTTAGTTGATGATAAGGATGCGTTGACCATACAATTAGGAGAGGCTGAGCAATCTAAAGATGATCTAGTGGTCTGTATAGTTGATTTAAATGAGACCACAGATAATTTTGAAAAAGAAAAAGAAGTACTAATTGGAAAAATAAATAGTGTAGAAAATAAGAGAGATGACTTGATAGTAGTAGTTGTTGACCTGAAGGAGAACATAGAGAAACTTAGTTCTTCCAGTGTACCAACTTCTCTTTGAGATGGTCAATAAGGTTCTCCTACCCCGTGCTGAGAGGAGGTCTATTGCTTCCAGGTATGACCTGGTTTTGATGGAGGCTCTTGATTCATAGCCACCAATTAATCTGCCAACAATTATGATCGAACACATGCAGAAGGTGGTGAACTTATGAGAAGGCAATCATGGGCTCCCATACGGATTTCTCCTTATTCGCATGTTTCAGTTCTACAATGTGCCTCTGGCCAACCCCAAAGGTAGGAACACGTAAGCAAACCTTCTCCAAAATAAATCTGGAAGAGTGTGAGTGTATAGAAAAGGCTGGGGGAGCACTTAGACCATTTCTCAGCTGATTATGCTCAAAATGCTGCAACTGATGTGATTAGAAAGTTGAAGGCTAAAAACGCGATACTGGAAACTCAGCTAAGTCAAGTTGTTGGGGCACCTGGTTCAGCTAGTTCTTCTCATGAAGTGGTTTCCCGTTTGACTAATGAAAATGATGAGCTTAGGCAGTAGGCCGAGACCCTGCGGGAGAAACTGCACGAGGAACAGATGTCTGCAAATGCCCGCATGGACTTGGTTCTCAAGCCTTCCTCTTCTAGTGCCCCCTAGGATCCTCTCAGTGTCCAATTGTCTTATGTTGCGATGTTTTGTGGTTGATTTTTTTTTTGTGATGGCATGTTGGATTCCATCGTTATTGCTCCTGATGAAACAGTCCAATTCAATCTTTTCTTTCATAGCAAAGACTTCTATGTTTTTATAACTATTATTATTAATGAATCAGCTTCTCTTTTGCTCAGTACAGTGGTTGTTTTCCTGTTACTTCTCTTTTCTATTATGTTGTGTGCACACATGAGGCATGAGTTTGCTGTGTTGGACTTCTTTATGCTTTCTGCTTTTTTATGATTTTTAATGATGCCAAAAGGGGGAAGAGTTGACTTAAAAAATTTAAGCAGGGATTAAGGGGGAAGCACAGAGTCAGGGGGAACATATGGGTTCCCTGGTACTTTATATAGTCAAGTTAGGCTCTATAACTTGTCATCAATTTTAAAAGATTGTAATCATCAAAAAGGGAGAAATTGAAGGGTTTAGGGTATCTTAGTCTTATGTTTTGATGATCTAACAAACTTTCTGCTTAAAACCAGATAAAGGACTTGATGCATGCTTGGTACAATCATTCAGCAATAGACTCAAAGTAATATGGGCAGTGTACTTTGTGGATTCACAAGAAAAAGTTTAGGGACATAATCCATTAATGTTTCCCTGGCAGAAGTACAAGTCAGCTCTACAGGTAGAAATTAGTTGCAGAAAGTGACTGCCTGCAACTGTGCACGTTACAGTGCAGATGCAGCGTAACAGTCACTTCCCATTGGAACAAGTGTGTACCAACTATGATTAGACTTCATCCTTGGGATGTCTTGGAGATATAATAGCATGGTGTAAGGCAAACAATATATTCACTTAAGCATTTACTAATATTCTCTCAAGCATTGCAGATCTAAACGTGTATTGAAATCTCAAGTGTGTCAAGAACAAGACGATAACTCCACTACGAGTCTATGTGTGTCCTTAGTTGAGTTGTAATCTTGTATTTTGTTGCTAATAGTAACTCCTGTCTTGCTTTCCTAGAAGCTTTGTGTTAGGAAACCCAAATCATAAACCGTCTGAGTTTGTGTTATGACTAGAGTTAGTCATAGGTTAAAGTCTTTGTAACTAGTGAGTGACAAAGTGGCTTGTGATAAGTGTATTACAAGTTAGTGTGATTGAAGTCTTCATAATAGGGTCATTACAAAGTGGCTTGTAATAATTGAGTTACAAGTTAGTGAAGTTGAAATCCTACCAGCATAGGTCGTGGTTTTTATCCCCTTGAGTTGGGGTTTTCCACGTAAAAAGTCCTTTGTCTCATTTACATATTGTAGTTAACACTAAGAGAACTGATATAGGACAAGATCTCTATATAGTTGGTGGACTCATATAAAATATCACGTAGGGCGATCAAAGTGTTTCCCAAAAACAAAAAAGACATCACCAAGTCAAAGTCACAAGAAGAGCAATATGTGAACCGACTGATCGTAGACTGCTTGTCAGCAGACGGAAACGTAACAACAATCTCAAGCTATCCAAGCATGTTAAAATTCAAAATCCAACCAATCCGGATTGTTCAAACCACAATAAAAAACATCCCTCTTGTCACTGTCTTTCAATCAGAAGGCCAGAATTTGAAACTTGTCATCAACGATTTCATCGAAGGTTTTGAGCCAACAACATTTTTTAAGGTTGTTCTTGAAAAATAGCCGAGTACCAACCAGAAGGCGCATGTATACCAGAAATTTATGCAGCAACATTACATGTGGAATCAGAGCTTCCACAAATAAAGAGAACCATATGGCTTTGGAGAAGAATTGTTTTTGTATGGATTGGGATTATGCTATTTTTGACTCAGCTAAGTTTCACTTTGATATTTTGTCGGCCTGTGCTTTTTCCAGGGAGAAGGCTAATGACAGTTCTTGGAACTAAAAGGAATGCCCAAAAGCACAAAATTTTGTGGTAATGGATTCAGAGTGTGATCTGATGAGAGATTGATCTTATTTTAGGAGATATAATTAATATGTTGTTTACGAATTAATGCAAGTTCTTCTAGTGAATTAGCATCTTCATATTTTGTTAGGCTTATTGTTCCCCTATCCTTGTATTTCTTATTGTCAAGAATAAATGACAATAAGTAATAAAAAGTATCACGACTTTAATAGTTTAAAAAAAAAATATTGAACCACAAAAATCCCATCAACCAATATAACAAGCTTAACCAGTTAAAAAAGTGACAACTAACAACATGCAGGGAATAAATCAAAATTTGCATTTGATAAGTCACCATAAGCCTATAAAAAAGAATTTGAAGCCAAGTTACGACCATGTACACTACTGCTACTTATGAGCAAATAAATTTAAGATATTCCCATCAAGATAGATTTTGTTATCACAATGTATCGTATTATATTGTATTATACTGTATCGTTTGATGAATATAATATTTGGATAGATTGTGTCATTTGTCTTTATTTTATGATATCATACACGAGCAATATGAAGAATAAACTTGTAATATTATATAAAATATATATAATATATATATAATACGATATATAAAAATGTAGAGTATGATAAAATAAAATTACTTAATAATAATGAAGGGTGAGTTGAGAGAAAAAGACAAGGTAACGACGCGACCACACCAAATCGATCGTTACATAAAGTGGCACATTTCGTCGTTACGTAACGATGGATTTAACGATACGGTACGATAAAATTTAAATAACAATAAAAAAAATATCATATTTAAAATAACAATACGATACAATACAATAGGTAACTCAAGTAACTCTATCTGTCAAATCCAAGTGGAACTATGAAGCTATATGAATCTGTAGCCATATTTGGAGGCCTAATGTTGATCTTAGCTCAAATGCCATATTTTCACTCACTTAGGCATATCAACTTGATTTCTCTACTACTTTGCCTTGCTTATAGTGCTTGTGCCACAACTGGTTCCATTTACACAGGTACTTAATTTATATTGCAAAGGCTTATACATTTATTTTTACCAACACTTATTTTTTCAATAATTTTGTAACAACTCCTAATATATTTCCTAGGAAGATCATCGAGGGGACCATAAAAAGACTAATCGATCAATGGCGGTAAAGAGACTCACATTTTTGGCATTTTTAATGCTATTGCTATTATTGCCACCACATTTAGAAATGGCATAATTCAAGAAATTCAGGTTAGTTGATACAAGAATAAATATTATAAGATAATCAAGAAATTCATATATTTAAAAATTATACGAAAATTATTATACGTTGTAATGTGATTACAGGCAACAATAGCGCCGCCGGTGAAAGGGAAGATGTTCAAAGGAATATGCATTTGTTACGCCATGTTATCAACAACCTTTTTCCGTGTAGCCATTTCTGGATATTGGGCATTTGGGAACAAAGTTGAGGGCCTCATTCTCAACAACTTTACACATAATGGCCAGCATCTTGTCCCAAAGTCATTTATCTTCATCAATAACATCTTCACTATTCTCCAATTGTCCGTTGTTGCTGTGGTATCTATATTCTCTATGCATTCTGGAAAAAACCCCAAAAAAGAAAAGAATTTTACTTTTATACATCGACAATATAAAATAAATTTTAAACTATCAAGTTATTTAAAAGATAACTATAGGTAACCCACTCATAATATGTAGTTTTCAGTTTGGAAAGTTGATTTGAATAGCCACCTACCCAAAAAAAAAATAGCTGGCAAATGTATATATTAGTGTATAAATATATTTATATTGGTTAAAGGCAGTAAATAGCTTTGGCCGAAGGGTTAAAGTGTTAAAAGTCCTTAATTTCCTAAAAATCAAGGCAGATCACAATTGCTTTAACAGGATAAATTATAATGATAGTATGAGAAAATTCTATAATGTAGGTATATAAAAACTTGAGGATTTAGCTTATATATGTAAAGAATTTTGCACAATGTATTCTGGCATATTATAGCACACGCATAAACGGCCTTATTTTTAAGACTATTAATTTCATTATTTTTTTAGCAATTAATTGTTATTATTTTTTAGGTGACGTAACAATATAAAAGTTCTTTTATGATCCCTCAGTGTATAAAAGTTAAATTCATAAGTTAATCCGAAATAAATGATTTAACTTTAATACTTGATGTCATGGTATGGTTTATTTGTTGCAAGTGTACTTGTCGTAGGACATCTTGCTGCCTACGTATACATTGTAATGTAGAAAAGGAATATATAAATTGACACAAACACATTCTTGAATATAATTTGAACCTATATCATATACGGTTTGACTTGGTGGATATTGTCCCTAGCTCCATATTCCACTGTCTTAAAGCAAGTTATCACTCTTTTGAGTGTTGATTACTTAGAAATGGATCATAGCTACCAAAAAAATTCAATTCAAATTAGAGAATTACTGACTTATAATACCTAGGAAAAATGGCTCAAACAAATTACCAAATGAATGTTTCTTCAGAAAGAAAGCATTATAAGAGTGAAAACACATCCTCAAAAATCATTAAAAATCTTCATCGTGCTCTCTCGGAAGTAGGGGTGAATGTAGCCTTTTGACTGCAGGTTCATTTGAACCCATAACGTTGGACACGATGTATAGATATGTATGTAAAAGCCTACTAAAATCGCAACAAATATTAAATTTGAACCCATACTTTTAATGGTATAATTAATTTTTTGCAAAGTTTAACCCATTAAATTTCAAACCTGGGCCTCTGCTCGAAAGCTAACATGATCATTCTTTCTCCAAATTCAAAGGAGGCAATGGTTCAGAGTTTTCTTCGTGGGGATGGTTCAAACTCATCCCTTGAGGTTCAGATTGCTCTGCCTGATATTTCCTTTGCGTGTTTTCCTTGAATGTACCGACAATAACCTATAAAAAATTAAGATTTAGTATATTAATATATGAGTTTATACTTGTACGCTAACGCTATAAATAATTTTTATTCTATCAAGTTAAATTGACCTACAATAATAGGTAATTCGCCTTATCAAATTTATGTGGCATATATCAAGGACCTAAATAGTCCAATTTTCATACATTAAGGACCATTTTGATCATTTTCTCTTTAATTTACTATTGACAATAGTTTAAGGTATAGGGAGAGTCAAACTAGAGCTACTTAAAAATGTGTAGAAGCATAGGAGAGTGAGAGAGGCTCTGATTTCTCTCTTCAATTACTATATGACCTAATATGGCCCCACCGCCACTCCCTGTACCACTACGAAAACCGGTCTATCGACCGGGTCCCACGGTAGCACCAATGGATATTGAAGCTTCTTCAATGAAGAACTGCTTCAAAGAAGTCCGAGGAGACAACCATTTGACAATGTGAAGCGTCTACTACCCAAGTTACTACCAAGTGGAGGCAGCTCTGAAAGCTCCATTGGAAGAAAAAAATGCTGAGGAAATCGTCCTAACCCATGACCAAAAAATGAGAATCTACAACCCTTGGCGATTCTCAGTGAACATCAAAGTACTTGGGAAGAAAATTCTTCATCACCTACTCAAACCAAAGCTACAACAACTATGATGCCCCAGTGAGCACCTAATAATCATTAATTTGGTTTGGAACTTTTTCATAGTGAAGTTTTAAGAAAAAGTTAACGTGGAAAAAACCCTGCACGGGGCCCATCGTTCATTATATGCCATTTCCCCTCAGTCCAAAATTGGGAACCCAATTTTGTTCCAGAAAAGTCCAAGATCTAATCAACCGCCATACGGATCAGGTTGCCCCAATTACCCACCAAGTTCTACGACAAGGAGATTCTAGAAAGAGTGGGAATAAAAGTGGGGAATCTATTGGAGATCTTTACCTGCACATCTATCATTCTCAGAGGAAGATATGCAAGGATTTGCATCCAAGTCCCCGTAGACATCTCAGTTAGAACTTCCGTCGTAATTGGAGAGCACATACAGCAAATTAAATACGGAGGGGGAGGGAGGGGTGGGGGGGGGTGGGGAAATCATTTGTAAGAGGTATGGGAGAATATGACACACAACGAGGAAGTGAACGGCTACACGAACTCTGGAAACATCGGAGAAGCTGGAATCATCCACGACGGAACCACAACCAAATGGAGGCAGTGATTGGATAACACTAGAGTTCCCAAGATGGATGATCACGCCTCACCCACACTACTATATAAGTAGGAAGGCAAGGATCGTGTAGCTTTTACCCGAATGGTCGGGATCGAATCCACAGGGAGTCTATAATGGGGGGTGAGTGTCTAAGTGATCTAAAAGGGTCGAGTGTTTCTAATTGCACTTCTAAACATTTTTTGGCATTGAACTATGATTAGTGTACTCTATTGTTTGTAAGCTAATTACTGACTAAGTTGTTTTTTTTGTTGTTTTCTGATATTGATAAAGTCACTAGGGTCGTGACTTTGCCTAGGTGGATACACAACGGGTTTCAATTCTAAGGTCGGGAAATTGGTTAGGGATACAGCTATAACCAATGCACGAAGGTGCCCACTCCATACCTCTCGGTAGTTTGAATGATTTTACCCTAATTACCCCTCTCGAGGTCAATTGGGTGTCAAATAATCAAGCAATTAAGGATTAGGTAGGGTATTACTCTCTCGAGGTTTAACCCGTTAATTAGGGCTCAAGTAGGGTTAAGCCACAACCATAGCTAATGGGTCTAGCTACTCATAATCAATAATGAAAACAATGATAGAGAAGAAGAAGAACCCATTTAATTGATTCCTAATAATGAAATTGAAGTTTCAATGTTAAAAATACAATAACAAAGCTAGAAAGATGAAAACTCTAAAATATTCATGTGCTCTCTACTTCAGAAATTACAAGATGTGTAATGAAATTACAAAATAGTCTATTTATAGCCTGCCAAATTTTCGGACAAAAATGCCCCTGCTGGACCACCGCTGACCGCGAAAACACGATCGCGGTCCGCAAAAATAACTGGGATGCTGAGCTGCTGGGCTTCTGATAAGGCTCGATCGTGGACCGCGAAATAAGGACCGCGACCGCGGTGGAAATTTGCCTTGCCGGCACCCCCTCTGAATCATGCCACCGCGGCCCGCAAAATGAGGACTGCGGCCGCGGTGGAAACTCGCATTGCTTGCAGCCTCACTGGAATACCACCGCGGACCGCGGCCGCGGTGGCCTTTTTCTTGATCATTTGTTGTTGTGTTTGATCCTTGTGCCGGATTCACTCCTATTTTGAGCTTATTTTAGACTGTGTGTCTTCATTTCTTGCTCAATCCTGCTTGTTGACCTCCTTTCTCAACTTAGCCACCTCCTCCTTTGACGCACGAATCTTCCTCAACTTCTTTGTTTCTTTGGCCAGATTTGTCAATGCATTCTCATATGCACCCACCGCTTCCAAGATTTTATTCTGGTTTTCCAAAATCTCTTTCAGAGTGTCCTCAATGGACTGTGGGATCTGTGGTGGGGGAGGGTAGTTGAGACTGCCACAGCTGTAGAGATTGCAGTCAGCTTTGTAGTAGTTGACTGCATCCAATTGTTGAGGCTTGTAAGTGTCTTGTTCAGCCGGTGAACAGTCATGGGATATGCTATGGTGGATGGAATGTCTGTGCCGGTAGAGGTAGAAGGGCCTGGAGCCTCCTCTGGAATGGCTGGCTGGGGAAAGGAAGGTTCCACCACCACCACTGGCTCTTCCGATTGGCTAGTAGAAGCAACGGACTTACCCTTTGACTTATTCTTAGGGTTTTCATCATCCTTCAAATCATACCAAGAAAAGGGCGCTTTGGGCTTGAATTTGGTGTCAAAGCGCTTCTTGGTTACCTTCTGGTCTTCACAGTACATTTTTCAGATAATGATGAAAGGGGTAAGAAGTATCACCTGTGCTGATAACCCGACTAATAACCTCAAACATCACTTTCCCCACATTGATGGGGTACCCAGCCATGATAGATGCAACCAGCACAGCCCGACTGAGGGGGAGGGTCTGTTCATGATGTGTCGGATCCAGCCTGCTCCACACAAAAGTTTCCCATCCTTTAACTTCAAAGTTAGGAGTCTTCCTGGTGATAGTCTTCCCAGCAGTCAGCCACTCCGGAGTCTCCCCAGGCTTAGCCAAGTGTAAAGCCAACCAATTTCTAGCTGCATCCTTTTCTGCCAGTTTCTCCTGGTACAAAGAATCATCTACATCGTCCATCTCCAAATATTCATTGAGTTATTTTCCATCAAAAGGCACTGTGAGATTGCGGACTTGGGATGCCTTTGAGTCCTTTGTAAGAAATAGCAAATTTGTGTAGAATTATTTCACTATGTGCTCATTTGCATCCCGGAGATGCTCGTTGAAGTAGGACCATCCTTTTCTGTATCTGAACTACTACTTCACATTGGGGTTATAGGTAGACAACTCTTTAAGTGAAAAGGTACGCTCCATAGTGAGTGAACGTGTGGTCCACAATTCCCTGAACCTGTGAAAGGCCTGAACACTAACAAAATGATCTTTCCACGCATCCGTATTTCGAGTGCGCTTGACCCCCTCAACCACTGGTTCATCCCCACTTCCATCACTTGAATTATCCCCAGATAAGGAAGCTGTAGCGGAAGTGGAGTATGAGTGTGCGCTGGAGGCGGATTTAGCTGGGGAAGCTGTCTGTTCTGGGCCGGGGGAGATGAGATAGGGTCCAATGGAGATATCTGTGAAGGAGGGCATTCTCTAGCCCGTCGGGATGATTGAAGAGGAATTGAAACTTTGGACGGTTGCCTGGGTTCCCCCGGGCTTCTCCCCCTTTGAGATTCTCGTCGAACAATTTGATTACGACCACCTCCTCGAGATAGCACCATTGTCTACAGTAAAGATAGGTGAACTTGGTTAGTTCCCAGAGCATTGTTGTGCAGACACTTAAGTAACATTAAAGTCCAATTGCACAGCTTATAAGCCACCGCGGACAGCGAAAAATCAACTGCAGATGCGGTGGGTGACCCTCTCAAGGACATGAGTCTCTGGACCTTCACACCGTGGACTGCCAAAAACCTACCGCGGCCGCGAAGTAAGACCAGAGAAGTATTAATTCTGAATAACAAGGACAGTGGACAACAAAAAATTGACTGCGGTCCGCGAAGTCAGTTTCTACCTAGGTTTCCAGATTTTACCATTTCTATGCACAAGTATTCATTTAGTTAAGTCCTACGTGATTAACCAGTGTAATTGTATTCCAAGGGACTAAATTGAACCTATTTGGACTAACCCTAACATTTTCAAAGCCTAAAAAGTGACAAATTATGAAAAAGAAGACGAAAATTAAGAAAATGAAGAAATTAAGAAGTTAATTAATCACAATTACACTTACTAGATGCTTTGATGATAGTTTGGATAAGAGCAGTGAGGTTCAGAGAATGCAGGAGTAAGACACAGTCCAAGGATGCTTTGAAAAGTTAAAGTGCGTAAAGTTGGAAATGAAACCCTAGTGGCCTATTTATAGAGAAGAGTTGGGTTCCACTCCTCTTACCTACCGCGGACTGCGAAAAATTGACCGCGGTCCGTAGTCATTAAGTTGTTCATGGCTTAGGAAAAACCTCATTACGGACCGCGAAAAATCAACTGCAGCCGCGGTGTGTCAAGTTCATAAAGGCATCCTTCAGTAAATGGGCTACACGGACCGTAAAAAGGAGACTGTGGCCGTGAAGCAAGATCCACTGAACTATTGTTGCAGCCAATGGGCATCGCGGACCATGAAAAAACAACCGCGGCCGCGAAGCAAATTCAAGAGAGGTCCTTCAAGCAAGCTCAAGTGAACCATTTTTACAGCCATTGGGCTTCGCGGACCGCGAAAAGACAACCGCGGCCGTGAAGCAAATTCCAGAGAGGTCCTTCAAGCAAGCTCCAATGAACCATTGTTACAGCCATTGGGATTCACGGACCGCGAAAAGACAACCGCGACCGCGAAGCAAATTCAAGAGAGGTTCTTTTTCCACATTTAGCCAAATTTCCTGTGTCAAAATCATCCTACACATCCAAAAACTAGTTAGTGCAACAGTGAAGCCTATTCTACCAAGAAAAACAAAGAAAACAAAAATAAGGACACATGGGTTGCCTCCCAAGAAGCGCCTGATTTAACGTCATGGAACGATGCATATTACCGGGATAATTTGAGATGAAGAAGTGCCACCATGTGGCTTTCATCGACATTTCAAAGATAGTGCTTTACCCGGTGACCATTTACAAATACCACTTCAAAAGGTCCACTCCACTTTGACTTGAGTTTTCCCGGGAATAGCCTCAACCGAGAATTGAACAATAAGACCAAATCACCAACCTTGAACTCTTTACCTCGAGCATATTTGTCATGTAGGTACTTCATTTTGTCCTTATACAAGGACGAACTGGAGTACGCATGGAATCTAAAATCATCCAACTCATTCAATTGCTCCACCCGAAGATTTGCAGCTACATCCCATTCCAAATTCAACTTTTTCAATGCGCACATAGTCTTGTGCTCCAATTCTACCGGAAGGTTGCATGATTTTCCGAAGACCAAGCGATATTGGGACATCCCAATTGGTGTCTTGTAGGCGCTCCGGTAATCCCAAAGAGCATCATCTAATATCTTGGCCCAGTCGGTCGTATTGGTATTGACCGTTTTGGATAATATGCTCTTTATCTCTCTGTTAGACACTTCAACTTGGCCACTAGCCTGAGGGCTGTACGGGGTAGTGACTTTATGATTGAACCCATACTTGGAAAGCAAGGAGTTGAAGGCTTTAATGCAAAAATGTGACCCCCCGTCACTGATGATGGCTCGTGGAGTGCCAAACCCAGTAAAGATATTCTTCTTGAGAAAGGTTATCACACTGCGCGCTTCATTATTTGGTAAGGCCACTGCCTCCACCCACTTTGACACATAATCAACCGCTACCAAGATGTACGTGTTTCCACATGAACTCACGAATGGCCCCATGAAGTCGATGCCCCAAACATCAAAGATATCTACCTCAAGAATCGAATTTAAAGGCATCTCATCCCGCTTGGAAATTGCCCCTGCTCTTTGGCATTCATCACACCTCTTCACTAGGTCACTAGAATCCTTATACAAAGTGGGCCAAAAGAATCCACAACTCAGCACTTTAGAGGTAGTTCTCGCCCCTTCGTGATTACCACCATACGGTGACGAGTGGCAAGACTCAAGAATAGCTAGTTGCTCTTCTTCCGGTACACATCGTCGGATCACCCCATCGGTGCAAATCTTTAATAGATAAGGCTTGTCCCAATAGAAATCAAAGATGTCCATTCGAAGCTTCTTTCTTTGGTTAGAAGGAGGCTCACAAGGGACAACTCCGGTGATGAGGAAATTAGCAATATCCGCGAACCAGGGCATCTCTAGCATTGGCATTGAAAGGAGTTGTCATCCGGAAAATTATCATTGATCTCAAGTCCGTCACAAGGACGTCCTTGCTCCTCCAACCGAGAAAAATGATCGGCTACTTGATTCTCACTCCCTTTTCGGTCAACGATCTCTAAATCAAACTCTTGTAATAACAACCCATCTCATAAGTCTTACCTTGGAATCCTTATTGGTCATGAGGTACCGGAGTGCTGCATGGTCAGTGTGAACTATGACCTTGACAACCATCAAATAAGGGAAAAAATTTTCCATGGCAAAGACTATAGCTAGAAGCTCCTTCTCCATGACTGTGTAGTTCATTTGAGCAGAATTCATTGTCTTGCTAGCATATTAGATTGGATGAAACACTTTGTTCACCCTTTCCCAAGCATAGCACCCACATCAATATCGCTTGCATCACACATAAGCTCAAATGGTGCACTCCAACCTGGCACCGTGATAATGGGAGTGGTAGCGAGCTTGTGTTTTAAGAGCTCAAAAGCCTGCATACAATACTCATCAAAACTAAATTTAGCATCCTTCTATAGCAGCTTGCATAATGGATTCACCACCTCAGAGAAATCTTTGATAAACCGCCGGTAAAAACCAGCATGGCCAAGAAAGCTACGGACTCCTATCACTGAATTAGGTGGTGGAAACTTTGAAATAACCTCGATCTTTGCCTTATCAACCTCAATGCCATTCTTTGAAATCTTATGGCCCAAAAAGATTCCTTCCTCCACCATAAAGTGACATTTTTCCTAGTTCAAGACCAAATTCGTTTCTTCACACCGAGCAAGGACTCTATCAAGGTGACCCAAGCATTCGTCGAAAGAATCCCCGACGACACTGAAGTCATCCATAAATACTTCCAGAAAGTCCTCCACCATGTCAGTGAAGATTACCATCATATATCTTTGGAAAGCGGCCAGGGCATTACATAGTCCGAATGGCATGCGAGCAAAGGCAAAAGTGCCATATGGGAAAGTAAAAGTAGTATTCTCTTGATCCTCCGGGGTAATAAAAATTTGATTATATCCATAATACCCGTCAAGGAAACAAGAAAAGTCCCGGCCTGCGAGCCTATCCAGCATTAAATCCAGGAATGGTAGAGGAAAATTGTCTTTGCGGGTTACCATGTTGAGCTTGCGGTAGTCCATACACACCTGCCATCCGGTAACCGTCCTTGTAGGAATGAGCTCATTTTTATCATTTTTTATCACTGTCATTTCAGCTCTTTTCAGAACGCATTGGACCGGAGAAGTCCAAGCGCTATCCGTAATTGGATAGACAACACCCGCGTCAAGCCATTTTATAATCTCCTTCTTCACCACCTCTTGCATAGCTTCATTGAGTCTTCTTTGATGTTCCACAGAGGGTTTGGATCCATCCTCCAATATGATCTTATGCATGCAAAAGGCGAAGCTAATACCCCGAATATCCGCCAAGGTCCAACCGATTGCTTTCTTCCTCCTCCTTAACACTTTTAAAGTTGAGTCAACCTGCATTTGGGTTAGGCAAGAGGAAAGAATAACTGGTAAAGTACAAGAGGGACCAAGGTATTCCTACCTGGGAATGAAGTGGCTTCAACTCCAGATTCAGAGGTTCTTCAATGGATGGGTTTGTTGGTTGGGTCTTCCTGTTCTCCAAGTCCAAGGACAATTTTACGGGAGTATAAGAATAAGACCCCATGCCTTTAAGGGCATGGGTTCTCTCAAGAAAACCATCTACCACTGAGTCCTCGTGATTCAACAAGGCCAACTCCACAGGATCATCAACATGGATCATAGCACTGGCATCGTCAATAATAACCTCAGGCACGAGGTGAAAAAAAGAGCAAACTTCAGTGTTGTTGGGCTGCTTCATTGATTTGCATATATGGAAGACCAATTTTTCATCACCTACTCTGAATGTAAGTTCCCCAGCTTCAACGTCGACCAAGGCCTTCCCGGTGGCAAGGAAAGGGCTCCCCAAGATAATAGGTACCTCAAAATCAACCTCACAATCGAGGATAACAAAATCTGCCGGCAATATGAACGTGTCCACTCTCACTAAGACATCATTAATAATACCTAGGGGCCTCTTCATCGATCTATCTTCCATTTCCAAACGCATAGAGGTTGCACTAGTTTTTCCGATACCCAAAGTCTTGAACACATAATATGGCATCAAATTTATACTTGCCCCAAGATCACATAGGGCTTTTGCAAAGTCTGCACTGCCAATCGTGCAAGGAATAATGAAGGCACCCGGATATTCAAGTTTTGGTACCATGGAGTGAACAATAGCACGCACTTGGTGAGTCATCTTAACGGTCTCACACTCCATAGACCGCGTTTAGTCACCAAGTCCTTCATGAACTTAGCGTATCCCGGTATTTGCTCCAAAGCCTCAACCAATGGAACATTTATGGTAAGACTCTTCATCATATCAAAGAACTTTTTAAACTGGGTCTCTTGCTTCTGTTTTGCCAATCTCTGAGGATAGGGAGGAGGTGGACTATGCAATGGTGCCTTTGGGGCCACCGGTTCCAGCATGTCAATTATGTGCTGCCTAGACGGGTTCACATTTCTACCCAAATCTTCCCCATTGTCATGTATGTCAATTCTCACCTTACCTTCAATTGGCTCATCTATTACTTGTTCCACATCAACTGGTAACTCATCTTGGGGTACCACTTCATCATCGACAACAACCTTCTTTGGCCCCGAAGTACTTGCTTCACCACATTTTCCACTCCGAGTAGTCACCGCCATGGCATGACCGGTGTTGTTATTATTCCCACCCTTGGAGTTCACTACCGTATCACTCGGTACTGCACCCTTTGGGCGTGTGTTTAAGGCATGTGAAATCTAGCCCATTTGTACTTCAAGATTTCAGATAGAAGTAGTGTGAGAGGATATCTGGGCATCGGATTTTGCATTTCTCTCCATCATATGTTTGAACATGTTTTCTATCCGACCCATATCCGATATTGAAGAACTTTGTCCATGAGATTGATATGGAAGGGGGTTGCTTGGTTGTTGGTACATCGGGGGCCTTTGGGAACCCGACCCCCGACTAACTTTGCCTCCCCAATTGTTGTTGTTATTTCTTCCATTCCAATTCGCCTCATTGTTGTTCCCCCGCTGTCGGTCATTATTTATGTTCCATTGACTCTCATTGGTATTGCTCCAATTCCTAGCATTGTTATTCTTCCAGTTTCGTGGCCTTTGATTCCCCTAGCTTTGAGTATTACCCTGCCCTTGGTAGTTGTTATCATACATAACCTCATCATCTTCGTCATCATAATTTTCATCTTGGTCATGACCAGTCGGCCCTTGATCACCTTGATAACCACGATTTTTCCTAACATTCCCCCGGGGTCTCCTTTGGTTTCCTTGTATATGCACTCCTTCCATAGTATTCACTTGCTTCAGCCCTTGCAATTGTTGGAGTTGGGCTTTAGCAAGTTGCTTCATTGTTGTTGTGAGCTTGGAAATTGCTTGCCCTTATTATTGGAGTTCCTTATGGAGACTATTCACACCGGTTTCCCCCTGAGGCACATTTGCTTTACTTTGCCAAGCCAAAGATGTGTCGGCCATTTCATCAAGAATCTCACATGCCTCTGGGTATGTCAACTTCATAAAATTACCACCGGCCAATTGGTTGACCACACATTGATTTACCATGTTGATTCCCCGGTAGAAGGTTTGTTGTATCATAGCCTCGGTCATGTCATTGTTCGGAAACTCCTTGACCATGGTTCTATAGCGTTCCCATATTTCATGTAGTGGCTCGTTTGGCTCTTGTTTGAATGCCAAAATCTCATCTCGAAGGGATGCCATGTGGCTTGGGGAAAAGAACTTTGTAATAAATTTATCCGCGAGCTCGTCCCAAGTGGATATAGAATGGTTTGGGAGACGCTCAAGCCAATCCAATTCCTTTCCCCAAAGTGAGAACGGGAGCAACCGTAACCGTAATTCGTCCTCCGACACATTAGTTTGCTTACTCACCCAACAGGTATCAACAAAGCCTTTGAGATGCTTATAGGCATTCTGGTGCGCTGCTCCGGTGAAGTATCCTCTTTGCTCTAGGACACTGAGCATCACATTTGTGATTTGGAAGTTCCCCGCTCGAATCCTTGGAGGGACTATGGCACTAACGTACCCCTTGTTTGGAAGGACCCGAGGGGCAGCTCTAGGAGCTGGAGATGTGGGAGGGTCCGGGATATCATCCTATATATTGTCATGTTGGCCCCTTCTTTGTGGAGGAAGTTGATTAATTTCCTCTTGTTGGTTGTCATACACCTCCTCCCTCGGAATCACATTTCCTAGCGGATCAGCCATTGTACCTAAGTAAAAAAACAAGGAAGTTAAAAATAGAAGGAAAGAAAAACACACTACGCTCCTAGTCACAAAGATAGTCACACCGTTAGATTCCCCGGCAACGGCGCCAAAAAATGGTCACGCCTCACCCACACTACTATATAAGTAGGAAGGCAAGGATCGTGTAGCTTTTACCCGAATGGTCGGGACCGAATCCACATGGAGTCTATAATGGGGGTGAGTGTCTAAGTGATCCAAAAGGGTCGAGTGTTTCTAATTGCACTTCTAAAAATTTGTTGGTATTGAACTATGCTAAGTGTACACTATTGTTTGTAAGCTAATTATTGACTAAGTTGTTTTTGTTGTTGTTTTATGATATTGATGAAGGCACTAGGGTCGTGACCTTTGCCTAGGTTGATACACAACATGTTTCAATTATATGGTCGGGGAATTGGTTAGGGATACATCTATGACAAATGCACGAATGTGCCCACTCTATACCTCTCGGTAGTTTGAGTGATTTTACCCTAATTGCCCCTCTCGAGGTCAATTGGGTGTCAATTAATCAAGCAATTCAGGCTTAGGTAGGGTATTACTCTTTCGAGGTTTAACCCGTTAATTAGGGGTCAAGTAGGGTTTTACCATTTCTGGGTTTAACCCAATTGATTGGGACTACCAATCTCTTGATAATGCCCTAATTTCCTATTATGCTGATTTCTAGACTCAAGTCTTCTTTCTCAAGAGAAACCCAAGTCATGAAAAGGCTAACTAGTGTTTGCAACCACTAATTATGGCAATTGAAACCTTGAATTAACCTAAATAGCCAACATCCATTAATTTCTCAACCTTAATTTCAAAAGCCCATTACATACCCACACTACGGTTGTGCCACAATCCTAGCTAATGGGTCTAGCTACTCATAATCAAAGATGAAAACAATGATAGAGAAGAAGAAGAACCCATTTAATTGATTCCTAACAATGAAATTGAAGTTTCAATGTTAAAAATACAAGAACAAAGCTAGAAAGATGAAAACCCTAAAATATTCACGTGTTCTCAACTTCAGAAATTAAAAGGTGTGTAAAGAAATTACAAAATAGTCTATTTATAGCCTGCCAATTTTTTGGACAAAAATGCCCCTGCGGGACCACCGTGGACCGTGAAAACACGACCGCGGTCCGCGATAATAACTGAGCTGCTGGGCTTTTGATAAGTCTCAACCGTGGACTACGAAATAAGGACCGCGGCCACAGTGGAAATTCTCCTTGCCTGCACCCTCTCTGGATCATGCCACCGCCGATCGCGAAACGAGGACCGCGGCCGCGGTGGAAACTTGCATTGCTTGCAGCCTTACTGGAATGATACCGCGGACCGCGAAATGAGGACCGCGGCTGCGGTGGCCTTTTGCTTGATCATTTTTTGTTGCGTTTGATCCTTGTGCCGGATTCACTCATGTTTTGAGCATATTTTAGGCTGAGTCACTTCATTTCTGGTTCAATCTTGCAACAAGGACAACGTATAAGATTTCGGGGCCACTTTGTGTACCATTATATCCAAAACTCATGTATAGGGGAACGAAAAATGAGGCAAAAATCCAAGTTATCAATGGACCAGAAGGAAAGCAAGAGCATATTATTAACCAAAATAAGAAAACACGATTGAGAAGGCAGGTGGAAGGGAAAACATCCCTGTAGTTGGCGACAGGTAAGTTTTTCGTCCTTGTGGACTTGGGGAAAAAAGAGGTCTGGGCTGAAACCCTAACGGGCCAAAGAGCCAAAGCCCAATGAAAAGACAATGGGGCCAAGACATTAAGCCTATATTGTCCAAAGGACTTGGGCCGGGAATGGGATGGTCAAACAAACATTGACCGAGTTTTAAAACCATTTGAGGTTAAGGCATTTAGCCCGCAACCTGGGCACGTGTTCCAAGGGAAGTGGAAACATCTAATAAAGGTAAGTTTAATATACCCGCCTCTAACCCAAATATGATACCAATCACCTTCTCTAAGGGTTATATTTAAGGGGTCCACGACTGGGGTCAAGTCCATATGTGATTGCCTCAAATTTGCTGAATGAGAAAGACGGATTCTCTCTCTAAGAGAACTACCCACTTTGTAATGATTGGGAAACTTTTTGCACAAACTCCAACTAAGGCAAATGAAGCCTTAAAAACTAATAAAGGGATTCCTTCTACAATCCAACTCTCTTCTACTCCCTTTTATTCTGATGGTAAAGAATCAGAACAACATGCAAATTCCTCCCCCCCACCCCCTCCAGACCCAAAACCTATAAGGGGAACCATTGCCTCTAATGGTGACAATAGCCCCACTATGATCAGACCACCTTCCTAATTCTTGAATTGAAATGGCATTGTCGTGAGCAGCCTCTCCTATGACCCTCTCAATAGGGTCCTTGTCAATCACTATGGTAATCCAGAACACTCATTACTTAGCCAAGATAGTCATTGCATGCCTCAATCATGCAATGTAGAACTATGCGCACCAACTATGGTTGGCAAACTTGGTACAAGCCCAGGTAGCACTCAGCCAACAAACAATGACATCAAACCAGCTGAGCACCCTGATAGACGAAATCTACCACTTCATTCCCTTCTCCCCTAGTAACACCAGGGGTGGAGATTGTAAGCCTCGCATTCTCCTTATGGTCACCAACATGGACCACGACCCTTCCATCAAGGGAAACCCAGATGACAAGATTAGAAAAGGTCCA
The DNA here is from genome assembly GCA_005239505.1 of Nicotiana paniculata. NCBI lineage: Eukaryota > Viridiplantae > Streptophyta > Magnoliopsida > Solanales > Solanaceae > Nicotiana > Nicotiana paniculata. The sequence goes on from ML362534.1 coordinate 84,086, forward strand.
AGAGCACCTGAAAGCCTCATACACAGAGTTGGAGGCCCTGATTGCAAAGTTGAGAGTACCAAAACAAAGGCAATTCTCTTTCAACAAGAGTAGTTAATAGAGTTCAAAGGACCTGGGGGAGAAATGATTATCGCAGTTTGCCTAAGGAGAATGAAATTGAGTGGGTAAGCCTAAGGTTAGCCTTAAAACCAAACTCAGGAGACACAACTGTAAGACTAAGCCCAGTTTTGGTACAGGAAGACAAACATGCCAGCTCCGTACAAGTGAACTTGAAGGCCAATCCTGTGAAAGGGAAGGCTAAATGCGTGAAAAGGAAATCCCCACCACACAAAAAGTTGTTAATGAATTTCATCATTTGGAATGTTAGGGGTTCCAACAGTAGTGAGTTTAGGAGGCACTTTGCTGAGATGGTCAAATTGCACAAGCCTGCTATGCTAGTCTTCCCGAAAACTATGATGGCTGAGCACAAACACCTGATTCGTGAACTGGGATTCTTTGGGAAAATACAAAGCCCGGCTTTTGGCCTATATAGGGCATACTCATCATGTGGAAGGATGATTTACTCAAAATTGATGAAGTCTTCCCCACATTCCAGGGAATTAATGTCATGGTCAAGGTAATAATCATTTCTTCCAACTCTTCGCTTTTCACTATTGTTTATGCTAGCAACACTTATGCACTTAGGACAAACCTTTGGAAACAACTCAGAGCTATTCGTGATACCTATCAGCGAAGTTGGATGGTAGGGGGGAATTTAATGAAGTCCTGAGAACTAGAGACAAGTATGGGGAGAATTGAATCTATGCTCCTAGGGATAATATCTTCTAGTAATGCATAAATCAATTTAAGCAGATTGACCTTGGTTTCAAAGGTACAAAATTTACTTAGACTAACATGAGATATAGGAATAAGAGTCAGTTAATCCTGGAAAGACTAGACATGTGTCTTGCTAATGAGGATTGGATCCAAGAATTGCCTTCTAGTACAAATATCCACCTTTCTAGAACTTATTCTGATCACTACCCTATGTTGATCAATCTTTGGTTCAGGCCGATCAGTCTCTCTAACCCATTTAGAATTGAGCTCATGTGGTGCAACCACCCCTCCCTCACCAATGTGGTGCAGCAGGCCTATGAGGGTAATTGTAACCTACTTGAGAAAACTACCAAGTTACAACTTGGAACAAGATAGTTTTGGTAACATCTTCCATAAGAAGAAACATCTTCTATCAAGGGTAGTATATATCTAGAAATCCAATGCATATCCCTTCTGCCCTTACCTTCAACATCTAGAGTTCAACTCCTAGAAGACTATTCAGTCATTCTAAGAAGTGAAGAGGAATTCTGGAAAACTAAATCTAGGATAAACTGGCTAATGGAGGGCGATGCTAACATAATGTTCTTCCACACCTCTACTCTCAACAGGAGAAGAAGGAATATGATTTTGGCCCTCCAAAATGAGGCAGGGAATTGGATATATGACCATAAAGGAATGCGAAGATACCATATTCCAGTTCTACTCATTCTTATTCACCACTGTCCATCAATTTTCTACCAAGGGTAGAGATACCACCCCTTACGACTCTCACACCTTTTTCAAATACAGATCATAACATTCCTAGTGCTTCCTTGAGGAATAGTAAGATAAAGATTGCTTTATTCTAATTCAAACGTTTCAAATCCCTGGCCCTGATGGCCTACACCCAATGTTCTACCAAAATTACTGGAATGTCCTTGAGGGTAAGGTAACCAGCTTTTGTAAGCAATTTTTCCACACCTTTAAATGAACCCTGAGGTTAACACTACCCATCTGATCCTAATCCCTAAATGTGAAAATGCAATTGTGCTGAAGAACTTCAGACTTATTGGCATATGCAATACAATATACAAATTGATCACTAAAATCATTATTAACATAATAAAGCCTATATTGCCCTTTATCATAGGCCCTAGCCAAGCCATCTTCTTGTCTAACAAAAGGGCATGTGATAATGCCAGTATTGTGCAACAATATATTAGTCACTTTAAGAAAATAAAAGGTATGAATGCCACCATGATCCTAAATATTGATCTGGAGAAGTCCTTTGTAGTGTTAGAATGGTCCTTCATCGGAGACACACTGGTTTCCTTTGGTTTCTCTAGGAGCACCACCAAGCTGATTATGTCCTGTATTTCCACCAGTCTCTCTTTTGGTAGTCAGGATATTGACCAGTAAACCCAGTCTCTCTTTTGGTAAGCACCTGGGCTTCCTCATCTTTCACAAAAACCCACCAATAGAGACTATCAGTTTATTACTGATAGTATGCAGACTAATCTTTCATACTGGAAAACCAATTTTATGAATATGACTGAGAGAATTACATTAGATAAATCCTCTCTTGGGTGTATCCATGGCCATATCATACAACACATTAAGCTCCCAGCTCAGATGTGCAACCAAATTGACATAATTCAAAGAAATTTCATTTGGGGTTCCACTGTAGCTATAAGAAAACTGCACCTGGTTTGGTGGAAAACTTTGACAAATCCTAAGGAGGATGGTGTCTTGGGAGTGCAGACAGCTGGAAACATAAACATTACCACCCACACTGGCCTAGACCAGAGGATGTACAACAATACCAATGCCCTGTGGTCCAGGATTTCTTTCTACAAGCATTGTACTAGTAGGAACCCCTTTAGGCACATTGGCTCTAGGACTTGGCAATATATCAAAAATTATTGGTATGTTTGTAGTAAGGCTACTTAGTGGGTAGTACGTAAAGGGGATAGAATTAACCTTTATGGTGGCAGATGGATCCCTGGTATGGAGACCCTTAGGAGCATTATCAGTGCTCCACACAAAATGGGCAGAGTTTGAATGTAGGATCATGCTACAAGTAAGGTCACTGGGAAATTGGTAATATCGCCTTTGACCTCCCTGGGGAGGTAGCTACTAATATTAATTCTATCTTTGTTAATCCTAATTCTGAGAATCTGGATAGGATGGTTTGGGACAAAACTTGTAGTGGCCTCTTCTCAACCAAAAAATGTATATACCCTCATAAGAAGTCTGAACCATCACCAGGATCACAACTCTGGGAAAAACTTCAACTAGGTTTGGGGAAAAAATTCCAAACAACATAAAATACTTTTTTTTTGTTACTATCCCATGCTAGGCTCCCCACAACTCAATACGTCCACTCAAATGGTATGAATCTTTACCCTATGTGCTTCTTCTGTAACAGAGAGGAAGAAATCATAGAACACCCGCTTTTCAGATGTGACAATGCTAACCATTATGGCAGAAGTTAGCTAAGCAAAGTCATTCCATTCTCAGCACCCCAAAGATTGTAATTAGCCAAAAAAATTGGGTGCATACTCTTAACGAGGTAAAGCACCGACTCTTCAATGACATACTCAAATGGAGACACTTAATCCCTTTCTGCCTTTGGCAAATATGGATAGCTAGGAACATCAAAAGTTTCAACCATAGGAAGAATCTTGTCTCCTTTAGAGTGGCCATTAATAAGGCTGTATGAGTCATGCATATGGAAATAGGAGGAAAAGAGCCCAAACACAGTACTATTATCTATATTAAATGGCAACCCTCTGGGAGAGGTTGTTACAAGCTAAACTATGATGGTGCTTACCATAAAAAAGATAACACAAGGAGGAATAGGAGGGGTAATTAGAAATAACAATGGGGATTGTGTAACATGATACATGAGGAAGATCAAGCGCACAAATACCCTCCATAATGAGCTAACGGCTTTCTTGTTGGGCCTAAAATGCAAAATCAAACAATCTAGTGCCCTTAGAGGCCAATGTGGACTCGACATAAATAATATAATGCATAAAAAATGGTCATCTAATATATGACCCCTTGGTCTATGAATGCATGTCTCTCCTAGCAGCGCTTGGCCATACACCAGTAAATCATACATTCAGAGAGGCAAATAGGGTGGAGGACAAGTTGGCAACAGCGGCAGGGAAGCATTTGGGGGCAGGAATCAACTTTTTAGTAGTTCCTATGATGTTTGTCAATGAAGTATTATGGGCAGACACTTAAGGAACTATTTTTAAAAGAAACGTTAAAAGTTGTAATATTGTAAATGTAGCTTTGGAAGACTTACTGTTTGGTATGATGTGCTTAACTCATCAATATCTCAATGTAAGAACAATCTTAACTTAGAATTTTAAATATAGTATCCTTTTGACCAAAAATAATTAGAGCTACTTGCTTGAAATTTTCCAGCAGCAATTACTGAACCACAAACAAGACAACCATAGATAATTCCTTCGGCATTTGCAATGGACATTTTAAGCTGAGCACCTTCACGACGAACACCCAATGTTTTAACAGTTACATGTGAACCTTTCACATACAAAATTTCATAAGCCCCTTGCAAATATATGGATGGAGGGAATATTATTGTCATATGCTGCAAAAATAACTAATATTTGGTATAAAGGTCAAAATTTAAATTTTGATTGCGAGTAAGTTTTTCCCTACATTTTCTAGCACTTAGGAAGCAAATGACATTGTTGTATTATGCAATAACAAAATAGAGAAGGATCCCAAATTTCAAAAAGAGATGGGTGCATTATTACAAAGTAAAGAATCCATAATTTATATTTTGTTGGTTCAACCTATAGGTTCTTACTATGAATTCATTACCATTTAGAAACTACAGATTCTTGCAATTTCAATCATTTTGAATATATATACCTATCTCTATATAAAACAATATTGGGATCATTGAACCTCATTGAATATATGCTACATCCTCCACTACTATTAGCTTAATATGGACATCTAGTTTAATTATATAAAATTTGCGACGATAAAAGGAGAACAAGAATTTTAATGTGTTAGATTTGGGAATCTAAATGAATAAATCAAATAAACAAAGAAAGAAAACGAAAAACTGGTCAAAATTGACATAAGGAAGGCCTATGATTCAGTGGAGTTGAGTTTCCTACAGACGGTGTTGCTTGAATTTGGATTTCCTATGAAGATGGTCAACTGGATAATGACTTGTGTTTCAGCTGTCAGTTATGCATTGTTGATTAATGGGGGACTGACCAAAAGATTTCAAGCAAATCTAAGGTAGGGGGACCCAATGTCACCCCATATGTTTGTATTGGCAATGGAGTATTTGAATAGATCCTTGATGAACTTGAAAGTTAATCCTGACTTCAACTATCACCCCAGATGTTCCAAATTGGATCTAGTTCACATATGTTTTGCAGATGACTTACTGTTGTGTTGCAGGGCAGACAAAATATCATTTCAGTTGATACTGTAGGCATTCAACCATTTTTCTAAAGTATCTGGACTTAAAGTCAATATGGAGAAAAGTTCACTCAGTGTAGCAGGGGTTCCTTTATCTTCAAGGAAACATACCTCATCAGTGCTTGCCTCTAGTAGAAAAATACCTAGGTGTCCCTTTATCTTCAAGGAAACTCAAAATTCATCAGTGCTTGCCTCTAGTAGAAAAAATGATTGCAAGAATTAGATGCGGGTCAATCAAATTGTTATCATACAGTGCAGACATATTGGGACCAAATTTTCCTGCTGCCATAGAAGATTATACATATGGTAACTAATATATGCAGAACATTCCTATGGACAGGTACAATGAGGTGTCTAGGAAAGCTCTAGTTGCTTGGGAGAAACTGTGCATGCCTAGAGCAGCTGGAGGTTTTAATATATTAGACTTCTATAGATGGAATAAATCAGCTATTTGTAAGCTCTTGTGGGCTATCAATCAAAAAAAAAAAAAAATATAGCCTATGGATTCACTGCTTTTGCATAAATCAGAGTAATATAGTAGACTATCATGTTCCTAAGCAAGCCTGCTGGCTAGTTAGGAAAATATTGGAGGCAAGAAGTTGGTTAGAGAATTATGGGGATCTTGTAACACTATTAAGAAGCTTTGAATTACAAGGAAAGGTCAGCATTAAAAAATCATACAAGTTCTTTACACCAAAGTTTCAGAAAGTGGAGTGGAGGCAAGTACTGTTGGTTCAAAATGTTATTCACAAGCATCAATTCATTCTGTGGTTAGCAGTACAGTACATGCTATCTACTGTTGATAGACTAAAGAGCTGGGGAATTCAGGTTGACAAAGGATGTGTGTTGTGTGCAACTGACAGAGATGAAACATTGGAGCATATGTTGTTTGAATGCTATTATTCACATCAGATGTAGAGTTCTATACTGTGTTGGCTGGGCATACAGAGAAATGTTGGTAACTGGCAGGAAGAAGTGCACTAGGTGGCAAGAAGAATCACTAATCGACCATGGGCACACATCTTAGGCTTCCTTTTTGCAGCAGCAGTATACCACATATGGGCAGAAAGGAATGCTAGAAATTTCTCCTGAAGAAGCAAGAAGCTAGGCACAAAACAAAGAAAATAGTTATACAATTACATATTGGAGGACAAAACAATTGTAAATGGAAGAGTATACTAGATATGTTAAATTGGTATCCAGTCTAGGGAGTTATAGCAGTGTTTGAATATTCTGAGAGTCGAACTCATGAGTCCAAATGAGTTAATTGTATGTAAATTTCTTACTTGGTGAAATAAAATTTTTATTTTGACCAAAAAAAAAGCAAAAAAAAAGAAAAACATTTAATTAAAATACAAGTCGTGATACTAGACATGCCTACAACCATGAGATTTGAACTCCTAACTTCAATTGTAAAGGTGCACCGAATAATCATTGCATCATATGAATCTTTGAGCTTGGGTTTGCACATGTATAGTTAAGTAATTTTAAAGAAGTATAACATTGTTATACATAGTATAGGAAAAAGAGCATAGGTTCACATGCACCATGCTCCTCCATATAGGTACGCACCTAAACAAAACAGCGAAGGTGCGACCATCAAGGTTGTGATGGTATAGATATGATTCCCTTATCCCTAACAAAGGTCTTCGGTTTAGAGTAAAACTCCTTATAGGGAGTGTTTCCTCTTTTAATAGGTCTTATGCAGAGTACATCCGAATTAATAAAAATTTTGGTCAAACTTAAAGTGCTTATAAGCTAAAAGTTCATAAGCTGGGAGTAACTAGCTTATGGCTTTAGGCTTATTTTTGACTTATAAGCACTTGGCTTATAAGCACTTTTAAATTTACCAAACACGTAGATAAGCCGAAAAGTGTTTATAAGCTAGTTTGACTAGCTTATAAGCTTAGCCAAACACCCTCTTAGTTGGGAGCCCGAAACGGGTACCATGATGGCAAACCACACACGAAAAAGGAGAAATTTGCGGAAATGGGAAACCAAAAAAATAATAATAATAAGAAAAAAATTACTAACAACTGGTTCTTGCCTCACATTTAAGGATGCCACAACCTTTGAAATGGTCCCAGTGGCTGAAGAAATACACACAGATTCACCATTTATTTTACTGAATGACCAAACATTTTCAACAAGATCCTGCAAAAAATAATAATTAATTAATTCAATGATTATTGTTCTAAGGAATCAAAACATTAAAAAATTATTGTATTGACCATCAAATATATCTTACTTCTCCAGGTTCCACTACAACAACAGCAAGATTGAACTCACTCCCCACTGTTAGCGCTGCTATTCCACCTTCATCCAAAAAAAAAAAGCAAAATAAAACAATGTGATTATTCTTATAACCACTGAACATATAATCACATATATTTTTAAGAATCAATTGAATTATTACTTTTTAAAAAATAGAGCCACCGAATCAAGCCAAAATTCACACTTAGAAAACTTGGCGTGCAACTTCTTCTCTCTCAATGTTTGAAGCACGGTCATCAAGTGCTGCTCAGGGTCCTCCTGGGACCGAGAATATACCAGAATATCATCAATGAACACAAAGACGAAAGTATCAAGATAAGGCCGAAATATGCTATGCATTAGATGCATGAAGGCTGCTGGGGGATTGGTCGGCCCAAATGACATAACAAGGAACTCATAGTGGCCATATCTGGTCCTGAAGGCAGTCTTCGGGATATCCGGTTCCCGAATCTTCTACTGATGATAACCCGAACGTAGATAAATCTTGGAGAACACCCTAGCTCCCTGTAAGTGGTCAAATAAATCATTAATGCGATGCAATGGGTACCTGTTCTTCGCTGTTACCTTATTCAACTGTTGGTAGTCAATACACATACGCACCAAGCCATCCTTTTTCTTCAAAAATAACACCGGAGCACCCCAAGGTGATACACTAGGCTTGATGAAACCTTTGTGAAGCAACTCTTGAAACTGCTCTTTCAACTCAGTCAACTCGGGAGGAGCCATGTTATAAGGAGGAATACAAATGGACTGAGTGTCTGGCAACAATTCAATGCCGAAATCAATAACTCTGTCAGGAGGCATACTCCGAAGATCAGATGGAAATACATCAGGATAATCCCTGACAATGGGGATTGACTCAACTGTAGGGGTCTCAGCACTAACATATCTCACATAAGCCATATACGCATCACACCCCTTTTCAACCATCTGCTGAGCCTAAAGAAAAGAAATGACTCGACGGGGAGTATACTCTAAGGAACCTATCCACTCTAACCTCGGTAGTCCTGGCATAACCAGCGTCATGGTCTTGTCGTGACAATCAAGAATAACATAGTAGGGAGACAGCCAGCCCATACCCATTATAACATCGAAATCTACCATGCTGAGTAATAGTAAGTCAGCCCTGGTCTCAGAACCACTAATAACAATCAAGCACAACTGATATACATGGTCCACAACAAGATAATCTCCCACAGGAGTAGAAACATATATAGGGGGAACACTAAGAATCCCGAGATATCCCCATATGTGAAGCAAAATAAGAAGACACATATAAATATGTACAACATGGGTCAAATAATACCAATGCATCCCTATGACAAATGAGAACAATACATGTAATGATCGAATATGAAGCAATGGCCTCGGATCGGGCGGGAAGAGCATAGTACCTGGCCTGGCCACCCCTTCTAGGGCAGCCTCCACCTCCACCTCTAGCTACCTGAGGTGTTGGGTAGCAGCTGGGGCTAGAGGAATAGCTAGAGGGCCTGGTGGAAGACGTGGAGCCTGATAAGTCTGAGGTGGTGCACCCTAATAAGTCTGACGTGGTGCACCCCTCCTCGCTCTGGGGAAAGCTCTAATCATATGACGAGGGTCACCACACTCAAAGAAACCCCTCGGAGGGCGTGGCGGCCGTTGTTGACTCTGATCTGGCCTGCTGGACTGGCCAGTGATAGAACCTCGGGCCGGAGGCGCCTGAGATACTGGTGGTGCATAATAAGGATCCCGAGGTCTAGGAGGAGCTGGAACACCACTGGCTTCTGGGAGAGCTGAATGAACGGGGTGACTCACAAAACCCCTACCATAGCGTGCTGCTGGTGCACGGGCTCCTGAAAAATGACCAGGAACAACTATCCTAGTCTCATGCTGGGATGGAGCTGCTGGGGGCATAAGAATATACTCTGGAACCTGCCCAATATGAACCCTCTGATCAGGAGTACGGGCTGCGGGATTCTGTGTCCCTCCTCCGGCCTGGGATGTAGCTAGATCTATCAGGAGTAGACCCGCCTAAGACAGAGTACTGAAGGCACTCAAGAACTGAGCCAATGTCTCCTGGAGGCCTGGAGTAACAGTAGGGACCTCTTGTGCCCCTCCAATTATAGTTGCTGGGTGTTCCTCTTCCTCTGCTCTAGATGGTGCTCAGGCTGCACCGCTTACTCGTCCTATGCCCCGGCCCCTACCTCTGGTGGCTCTGACTGGGGGCTTAGGTGCCTGGTCATCGGTACGTCCGGTACGGGTACGAACCATCTGCAAGCAAGAATAGAATAGAGTTTAACAATTTGATGAAAATAACTGGCACGATAAGGAATTCCAAAGAATGTGATTATTCTTAACAGTTACATAGCCTCTCGAAGATAGACAAGGACGTCTCTGCACCGATATGCGAGACTCCAATAAACCGGCTTGTGACTTGTGACTCCTATGAACCTAGATGCTCTGATACCAACTTGTCACGACTCACTTTTTCCTACGAAGGGTATCGTGATGGCACCTAGTCTCTAAGACTAGGTAAGCCTAAAATTTTCGGAAAATAATATAATCAATAAAATAAAGACAGAAAAGAACTCAATAAGATATAACATAACTGCTCAGCATGTACTTTCACTTCCCAAAACCCGGAATGTCACTATAGTCACAAGCTCTGTACTAAATGTAGCTCTATACAATTAAATAGTGGAAAATACATAAGTCTTCTATGCCTATACTAGATTAGAAGGGGACTCGTGGGATTCTACGGACGCGGCAGAATTACCTCGCGCTCTCCTGCCAGATGCTAGAATGACTCCTAGCCATGATACTGAGTGCTGGTGTTTAACCAAAGAATTAGACCCTTTGAATAAAGATTATTTTTAAGATGACTACGGGTTACTGATAATCAAGGAAATGGAGAAAAATGAATAATAGACAATCTTGCAGAAATATAGAAAAGCGAAGTCAATTATATTCGAGAACCAGATGCCTTTACAAGCTGTATTCCCCTCCCTTATATAAGAGATTCGTATAACGTAAAACTATTGCTATGGTTGCTCATTAATGAATAATTATGACATTAATGAAGCGTTACAAAGGATAACATTAATTGGGGTACAATTACATAATGTTCGAGTAATCAATTGTGGGTCTTTGAATCTGCCGGTAGCTTTGTCTAGATTCATTCTGACCGTGCCTCTCTCATGTTTTGATCAGGTTGAGTTTTTTTGGCTAATAACCTCGAGGTTTTATTGAATCGTGCCTCTTTGTACCGTGCTTCTTCAAAGAATCACATCAAGCTGTCGCAATTTCCTGTGTCCACGTGACTGGCTGAGTTGTCAAAAGTTGGCTTACGTGTGAAACTCTTTTTTACCAATACAGATAGCCCCCCCACTTACCATATATTTAACGATTAATATTTGCTAAGTTGATATTCATTTATGGCGGGAATATTTTTTCGCCGCTTTTCCTCGAATCATTGTATCATTCTCTGCATCATAGGCATCGTTTGTCACTTCCATTTAATGCTCATACCACGTGTCCTTTTCGGATTGGTTCTGCATATACTCGGTACCTTTTAGGGCTTTTTACGGCTTTGCCAATCCCGAAGTGCATCTTCAACTATGACTTTTCATCATTTTTTTTCTTTTTTTTTCCATGTTTGACGGTTGCCTTCAAGTATAAATGCCTTTCTTCTTTTCTTTTCTTACACGAAACACTTTTCTAACTTTGTCTTTTGTAAAGAACTTTCTTCTTGCCTTTGTTAACATGTCTTCTTCAAACCAACCTCAAGGAGTAATTGATATTGAAAATTTAATGCCATCTTCTGCTCCGACTAGGAGTCAGAGGGGTGGTAGACATAGAAGTCTAGGATCCACTCCTTCGAGGGGCTCCTCCTCTTCTCAGATAGTTTCTTCTCCTTCCACTAGTTCTCTAGTTTCTCCAAGGTTTAGGGTTTCTCGGTATTTGTCTACAGGTAGAGGTGAACGCCTTCGTGAACCTGGAGTCGATAAAATTGTCCCTGCTGAGTTTGTTTTTGCTAGGGATAGTCAAGTTCTTGTAGACCAATCTTCTTCTCTTGAAAGTGTCAAAAGATATTCAACCCTTATAACTGAGGGTCAGATTTCCCTTGTTCCTAAGGAGTGCTTTTGGAGGTCTGACTTCCCTCTCTATATTTCGAATAGTAACCAAACAATAACGTCTTACAAGACGGGATATTATTTTGCTTATACGTACCCTTTCACTCTAGGGTTTAGACCCCCCATTGACCTAGTTATAATTGAGTTTTGCCATTTTTTCAATATCTGCTTAGGACAAGTTGGTCCGCTTGTGTGGCGAGTTGTCGCATGTCTTAGGAGTTTGGCTTCTTTATCCTCGGTTCCTTTTAATTTCAACCATCTTATTCATCTCTACTCTCCTACATTATTTTGTGAAGGGGTGTTTACTCTGACTGCTAGAAGAAAAAGAGTGCTGGTAACCCCTGGAGATGATATGGATAAGGGTTTGTACCTCCGATATGTTGCTGTACCCACTGTGGGTTTAGTGGGTGAAGAAAATCATCCCTTCCTTGAGAAGTGGAATCGCGCACGTGAGTATGCTTTAGCTACATTTATTTATTTTTCTCGTTTTGACTTGAGATATTTTATTAACACCGTATCTGTCTCTTCTTCTCTCAGCAATCATGAATACTATTGAGAATGTCTCTGGTATTCGTGATTGGGTAGAAAAATTGTTGTCCGTTGCTTCTTCAGAAGATAGATCTTGGAAGTACCTCACTGGGAGGTATGGTTGGCATGTAAATACCCATGGTAAGTGAAGCTCTTGTTCTTGGGTCTTTCCCTACTCGAGTCTCTTCTTTCTTTGTCGTTTAACTTTTTCCCTTTTAATAGGGTTCTCCGCTCGTGGGCTGTCTGCTTCATATATCCCGAAGATATCTTTGGCTCAGGCCCAAGAAATTATATTTAGTTCATCCTCCTCGAAGAAGAAAATTGGTGAGTCTCATTCCGTAGAAGAAGAAGAAGAAGAAGGTGTTTTAGTGCACATGCCACGGAGAAGGCGGATGGTTTCACATGATGAGCTTACAGCCTTAACCTTGCCTTCATTGTCTGTGATTGAGCCCCTTGTCCTTGATGATGTTTCACATTCCCCTATTCATGAGGGTGTTTATCTTGCTCCTAACGATGTCCCTTTGGCCACTGTCTTTCCTGCTTTTTTGAGAGACTCCGTCTCGTCTGTTTCTTTTCCCGTAACTTCCTCAACTCTTCAACCATCCGTGCATGCTGCTTTGCCTGTGGCTTCTCCAGCTCCTCAACCCTCCGTGCCAGTTGCTGTTTCATCTCTTCCTGCTTCCATGCCTTCCGTTAGGGAAGTAGGGTCTTCCAACAGACAGATGCGACAAGTGGTAATAGGGGTTCCAGCTGAGGGGAACCTTTTCAAGAAAATGGGTGAGCCCGAAGTGAGTCTCAAGACTTTGATAGCTCCCTCTGAGAAAGCCAATCTAGCCAGCCACGGCGCTCTTACATGGGCCAATGAGGTCGTGCATACTTCTTTGAAGGTATGATGCAAGTTATCCTCTTTCATTTTCGTATATGAAATTTACCATATCTGACTGGTTTATTTCTTGTAGATTAACCTTATAGGCGTGGAGCTTATGAAGATGATTTCAAACACGGACCAAGAGACAAAATAGTTGTAGGCCAATGTTGATAATTGGAAAGCACAATATGATAGCCTAAGGATTGAGATGGATGTTTTAGAAGAGGAAATGAGTACCTTGAAGTGGAAGATGAGACTCATGGCAGCAGAACTAGAAGTAGAGAAGGCTTCTTCCAGTCAGGCTGATAAAGACAAGAGTGTTCTGGAGTCTTTGTTCGCTGAGCAGCTGTCCCGTGCCTCATAGGAGATTAGAGACTTCAAAAACTTGTTGGGGCAGAAGGAGGAATACTCAGGAGAGCTCGTGCAATAACTCACTAGTACTCAAGAAGACCTTCGTAAGGTTTTAGACAAAGTTCAAACTTTAGAGGGGTCGATTGTACCTGTAAGGGCCGCCCATAAAGTTGCGGAAGCGGAGAAGGACGGATTGAGAGCTGAGCTTCAAGTATGGGCAAAGGATTATGAAGAACTGGAAGAGGTGGTATTGGTCGATGTGAGCTTGGCGTACATGAATTCTCGCCTTGACACATTGATGGAAATGAGTCAAGAGGGTTTTGACCTTAGTGCTGAAATAGCTAAAACTAAGGAAGCCATGGAGAAGGCTCAACAAGGTCATAACCTCTGTTCACCTGATGGTGAGATTCCAGCCGCTCATGCCTCTTCATCCCTAGTTGCTCCTGCTCCTTCTTCCAATGAAGTCAACCCCTCTCTTGAAAAAATTTAGTTGGTTCATCCCCCCTCTTTTTTTTTCTTTGTCTCAATTGGTGATTACCCCCAGTCCCATCGAGGGTAAATTTGGATTTCTTTAAAGTCCCCAAATGACAACTTAGGGGCACCACAATGTATATAAAATTTTTATACGGCTAAGTATAAGTTAATACTTTGTTTTAGCCTTTTTAATATATTAATGTTAGTTCGACTTTTTTGAGTTTTTGTTTCACTCTTTAAGTCATTTGCATGCTTCATTTTTCTAGGTTTTAGTTTTACCTTCGAGTTTTGCATGTGGAATGCTTTAGACTACTCGTACCTTTTTTGTAATAGGCACTGTGTCATATTAAATGTGTGCCTTTTTGTAATAGGCATAGTTTATCGAAGAGGGCCCTTTATAATTGACATGAAGAAGACGCCTCAACTTCATGATAATGCAATAGAGTGATAGGAATTTTACACATATTTAAGAAGGTTTCCAAGGAAAGTTTTTTTTGAATTTCCATGACATTTTACATGTATTTGGTTATCGTCTAAAACTCATGTTTGCAAATATTTTTGTTTAACAAATTTGATATACTCTTGTATTTCGTAATTGTTTTTCATAGATAACTGTTTTTCAATATTAATACAAGGAAACAACAGTTTTTTACTAGTAACAGTTTTTATAAAGATTGGGGTTTTTACCCGCAGCTGTTTTGGAAACATTTTTCTAATAAGTACGAGGGGAAATGTTTTCTTATTCATAACTGTTTTTATTTGATAACAGTTTCTTGAACAAATACAAGGATTTAGATCTTTCCTCCATAACTGTTTTATTTTAGAACAATTTTTTGAAGGAGTACATTGATGATGGTCTTCTACCCCTAATTGTTTTTGTTACAACAGGTTGGAATAAGTACAAAGATGTACACTTCTTTCCCGTGACTAATATTTTGCCTTTCAACCTGAATATGTTCGAAGGTTTTTGCTTTTTGCATTAGGCTTTGTATTTAGATGGCTCTTTTGATTTATTTTGATTCTGCTCGTGTCACTTGTCTCGTTGGGTAGATGGGTCTTAAGGCTCGAGTTTTTCACTTTCTGATAGTCTTCTTTGCTTCGTTTTAGCCTTCCATACTGTATAGTCCCCCAAGTGTTTAAGCTTTGAATAATGAAATCTCGAGCACTTGATATTCCTTCCTTGTGGTCCTTTTCCTGAAAAGGAAAAACATTCTGGACTCGAAGGTATATAGTTTTTTAGATGATGACTGCTTAAGCCTTTTAAAATGTCCATCAAAAAGTGTAACCCTAGACCGGGAATTGTGTTATTTCCTCGCGTCTTTGCAGGTCTAATATCATCATCTGGTGATGGGTTAGCTTTATGCCTATCATCTAAAAAAGTTAGTAAAAATTTTAAATGTTCAAAATAAAATCGAACATGTGATACCTGACGGGGGGTATTCTTTTCTTTTAGAAGTAATACTTCTTTAGGTGGATGGCGTTCTAGCCTGTTGATAGAACTCTGCCGTCCATATCTTCCAACTCATAGGCGCCTTTCCTAGTTATGCCTCGGATTTTGTAAGGTCCTTCCCAGTTTGGATTTAGCTTTCCTGCACCTGCTTCTTTCGTTGATTGAAAGACTTTTTTGACGACGAAGTCTCCAATCTTGAAGTACCTGAGATGAGCTTTACAGTTGTAATAATGCTCTATGATTTCTTTTTGAGCTTCCATCCGTATCAATGCTGCTTCCCTCCGTGGTTCGAGCAGGTCCAGGTTGGTCCTCAATTCGGCGTTGTTTTCTCCCTCCATGGCTGTTGAAAACTTTATGCTTGGTTAGCCAATCTCCACAGGTATTAAGGCTTCTGAGCCATAAACAAGTGCAAACGGAGTTTCTCCCGTGGCTGTTTTTGAAGTTGTTCTGTATGCCCATAGAACTGTTGGTAACTCAGCAGGCTAGTTTCCTTTGGCTTTATCCATCCGCTTATTCAGATTGTTGATGATGACCTTATTCATTGACTAAGCTTGACCATTATCCACGGGGTCGTACGGCGTTGAACTGATCCGCTTGATTTGCCAACTTTCGAAGAATTCTGTGATTTACGAGCCTATGAATTGTGGGTCATTATCGCACACAATTTCCTTTGGTATTCCAAAGCGGCATATTATGTTTCGCCATAAGAAGCTTTTAACTTCCTTTTCTCGCACTTGTTTCTGCCTCTACCCATTTTGTAAAATAGTCGGTTAGCACGAGTAAAAATTGTACCTATCCTTTAGCTGTGGGAAGAGGTCCCACTATGTCGATACCCCATTTCATGAAATGCCTTGGGGATATTATTGGATGTAATAATTACGCTGATCGATGCATGTTATTGGCAAACCTTTGGCACCTGTCACATTTGGATATGAAGTTCTCGGCTTCTTCTTCCATCTTAGGCCAATTGTATCCAACTCTGATTAGGGTTTTCACTAAGGATCTTGCCCCTAAGTGATTTCCATAGTGTCCTTCGTGGACTTCTTTCATCACAAATTCCGTTTTGTTAGGTCCGAGGCATTTAGCTATGGGTCCTCCGAACTTTTTGCGATAAAGTGAGTTGCGAATAAGGCAGTACCGTGCAGCTTTGCGACGAAGTGCTTGAGCTGCTTCCATGTCTTCATGTATGGTTCCATTCTGCAAAAAATTAAGAATTTCGTTTCTCCAGTCCCAGGTCAAGTTGTTGAAAGTTACCTCATTCCTGTCCTGGTCTATTATTGAATGAAATAGTTGGACGACAATTGCATTGTCTTCGTTCGTTACTTCCGTGACTGCTGCGAGGTTAGCTAATGTAACTGCTTCTGCATTTTCCTCTCTAGGTATTTGCATTACCTTTCATGTTTTGAATTGTCTTACGAGCTCTCGTGCTTTTTCAAGATACTGTTGCATTCTAGTCTCTCGAGCGATGTAAGTCCCCTGTATCTGATTTACTATCAGTTGGGAGTCGCTGTTGATCACAATTTGCTCGATTGAGAGCTCTCGTCCGAGTTCAAGCACTGCAATAACAGCTTCGTACTCCGCTTCATTGTTAGTTATAGGATAACACTTGATAGCTTGTCGTGTCTTTTCACCCGTGGGGGATATTAAGACTATGCCTAAGCCTGCGCCTTTTATATTGGAAGAACAATCGGTGAACAAGGTCCAAAGTCCTGGATTAGCACCGTTAAAGAGTTGTAACTCTTTTTCTACTTCAGGTATAATGCAATTACTAAAGTCAGCAATAAAATCAGCTAGTATTTAAGTCTTAATCGCAGTCCTAGGCTGATAGATTATTTCATGTTCACTTAATTATATGGCCTACTTGGCTAATCTTCCTGACAATTCCTGTTTATGTAGAATATTTATTAAAGGATATGAGGTCACAATGGTGATCGGGTGGCATTTAAAATATGGTCGTAATTTTCTAGATGCCATTATTAAAGATAAGGCTATCTTTTCCAGATGTGGATATCTAGTCTCAGCATCTAGAAAAGTTTTACTTACATAGTAGATAGGTGATTGTTTACCTTTTTCATCTCTTACCAGTACTGCACTTGCAACAATTTCTGAGACAGCCAGGTAGATGTACAATCTCTCCCCTTCTTTTGGCTTTGAAAGCAATGGTGGTTTTGATAGATAAATATTCAGATTCTTGAGGGCTTGCTGACATTCTTCAGTCCATTCGAATTGATTCAGCTTTTTGAGAACTGAGAAGAATTTAAGACTTTTTTCGGAATACGTAGAAATAAACCTTCCTAAAGCTGCTATTCTCCGTGTTAGTTTTTGAACTTCCTTTTTATTTGTTAAAATATCAGGTATTTCCTCTATAGCTTTAATTTTAGCGGGATTTACCTCTATTCCTCTGTTTGATACAAGGAAAACAAAAAATTTACCTAATTGCACTCCAAAAGCTCATTTTTCTGGATTTAGCTTCATATTATAACTGCATAAAATATCAAAAGCAGTAGAGAGATGTTGTAAATAGTCTTGTGCTTGTGTTGATTTTACCAACATATCATCAATATAGACTTCCATCGTCTTTCCAAGATGTTCTTGGAACAGTTTAGTCACTAGCCGTTGATAGGTGGCTCCAGCATTTTTTAAGCCAAAAGGCATGACTTTGTAACAGTAAGTCCCCCTGTTTGTAATGAAGGAAGTTTTTTCCTCATCTGAGGGATTCATTTTAATCTGATTATAACCAGAATATGCATCTAAGAAGCTCAATAATTCATGACCTGCTGTGGCATCGATCATTTGATCTATATGTGGCAATGGGAATGAATCTTTGGGGCATGCTTTATTTATGTCAGTATAATATACGCATACTCTCCACTTGCCATTCTTTTTAGGTACTACCACGGTGTTTGCTAGCTAGTTAGGGTACGATACCTGTCGTATCAAACCAATTGTCAATATTTTCTGTACTTCTTCGTCGATTACTTGGTTCTTGAATGGTCCTTTCTTTCTTTTCTTCTATTCGAGCAGGGCCTAGCCTCGTGCCTATATACACTTTCTGCTCAGGCTTTTGTTCAGATAATGGAAAAGCTTCGAGCTCCTCCGTAGTTGTTTTGATGTGCTCATCTTCCTCCGGTTCATGAATGACGTCCGGTTTGGAATCTGCATCTGTGTGGTATAGTACACCTTCCGTGCTAACTTGATTCTCCTTCTCGTAAGTATTTTCTTTCATACCTATTTCAGCAATAATACCTTCCGTACCTATTTGGGTAGTGATTTCTTCCATGACTGTTTGGGCGGCGTTACCTGCTTGGGAGATTCCCTTATCTCGTAATTCTTCCACCTCTATTTTCTTGTTGTAGTGTACCATAGAGTTTATATTTCTTGCATTCTGCTGATTGCCTTTGATTTGTTGAATCCCCCATTCAGAGGGGAATTTAATCACCTGATGCAACATGGAGGGTATCTCTTTCATGTCGTGGATCCATGGCCTTCCCACGATCACGTTATAAGCCATGTCAGTATGGATGACTTGGAACCTGGTACTTTTGATCACCCCCTCAGCATAAGTGCTAAGCTCAATTTCTCCTTTTGTTATAACCGTAGAGTAATCAAACCCTTATATGGCTCGTGCCCTTGGGATTATTTGACTCCCCAGTAGCATATCTTCCACGACTCTTAGCAAAATGACGTTGACCGAACTGCCTGGATCAATCAACATTCTTTTTACATTAGTTTCATGAATAAGTAAAGATATTACCAGAGCATCGTTGTGCAGAAGCATTAATCTGCCAATATCTGCATCATCGAAAGTTATATCGTCTTCTTCAATATTTTCACGACCCTGTTTCCCATGTGTAATTGTGAACTTTGTGGTTGTTTTGCAGATCACTCTGCTTACTTCTTCACCTCCGTGTATCACGTTGACGGTTCATTTTGGAGAAGAAGGCTTTGGGGCTCCTGTCCGTCCCTCATATATTCTTGTTTACCTTTATCACTAAACAATTATGTTAAATAGCCTTGTTTCAAAAGAAATTCTACTTCACCTTGTAAAAATCTGCAATCTGCAGTTTTGTGCCCATGATCATTATGGAATTCACACCAGTGATATGGGTTCCTTCTGCTTGGATTTGACCACATCTCTTTGGGCCACTTAACCTTGTCTCCCATGTTCCTCAATATTGAGACAAGTTCATTAGTACTTACATTAAAGGTATGATCCCCAATTTTAGTATGACTTCCAGGTCGTTCATCTCGATCTTTTCTAGATCTAGACGAGGATGAGACTACGTCTCTTCCTTGTGATCTATAGTCCGACCTAGTGTTTTCGAACCTGGGGCGAATATCGCGTCCCGAGGGTCCTAAGTAAGGATCGTACCTGTTTTTACCTGATCTTCTATCTGATTCTGGACGTCTAGATCTGGAATGATCTTTATCTCTCGAACAAGCAATGATATCTTCTTCTATTCTGAGTTTAGTACTGTACCTCTTATATACATCGTTCCATGTTGTAGCAGGGAATTCTCTTAGACTTTCCTTAAGTCGTCTCGTGGCTTCTGAGCTTCTACCGTTTAGGTTGCTTGCAAATGCCATGGCTGCCCAATTATCAGGCACCCTGGGTAACTGCATTCTTTCTCGTTGAAACCTGTCTACAAACTCACGGAGTAGTTCCGTGTCTCCTTGTTTTATTTTGAATATGTCTTCCATTCTCTTCTCAACTTTTTGTGCACCAGAGTGTGCTTTTATAAACGAATCTGCAAGCTCAGCAAAAGAGTCAATAGAATTTTCAGGGAGAAGAGAATACCAGGTTAGGGCCCCTTTGGTAAATGTTTCCCCAAATTTTTTGACAAGCACTAATTCAATCTCTTGTTTGTTATGTCGTTGCCTTTTACCTCAGTAGTGAAAGCAGTCACATGGTCACGTGGGTCAGTTGTTCCATCATATTTGGGAACGTCAGGAATTTTAAACTTCTTGGGTATAGGCAAGGGTGCCGCACTTGGCTTCCAAGGCTGTTGAGAATATCTATCAATATCAATGCCTTTGATGATATGTGGTACTCCAGGAATTTGTTCGATGCGATCGTTCTGATACTTCATCTGTTTCTGCATGGTTAGCAGTAAATTTTGTTATTCTGAGTTATTAGATATACCTAGTCTTTTTTGAGAGATTCATTAGGAGTATCTCCTCTTCCTGAGTTTGCCAACCCATATTGAGGATTTTCCACGGTGATGGTGTTATTGGGGGGGGGGTGGCATCGGCGGTGTAGGTAATGATGTCGGTAATCCTCTTGCAAATTCTTGAAAAGCTTGGCTCACATACTCTCCAATCATTTGCTTTACACTATATTGTTCCACAGTTTGATCATTATCAACATTGTTGTTATTGGATATTTCTGGGGATTGTTCCCTTGAACCACGTGGGGTTCCAGAAGGCGATGAAACTAGGGTTCCAATCCTTTGCTGGTAGTTGTCGTTGGAGTTTGACATAGTTAAGAGGATATCACTTGAAAAGCAAACAAAGATTATCAGATTCCCGGTAACGGAACCGATTTGTTTAACCAAAGAATTAGACTCTTTGACTAAGCTTATTTTTAAGATGAATAGGGGTTACTGATAATCAAGGAAATGGAGACAAATGAATAACAGAAAATCTTGCAGAAATATAGAAAAGCAAAGTCAATTATATTCGAGAATCAGATGCCTTTCCAAGTTGTATTCCCCTCCCTTATATATGAGATTCTTATAACGTACAACTCGTGCTATTTAATTTAACATGATGTGCACTCAAGGTGCGATACAGCAGATAGATGGTCAGGTAAGCGTCAAGGAACAAGCACCAGTACTTCCAAGAGAGGGCGATATTGTTACGTGGAAACTGATTAACAAGCCATAACAAGGAGAAAAGAATTAAGAATACCTTCACAATGAATCGTTTGATCATTACTTGTTGAGTTTGTCCAATACGATGAACACGCATGACCGCTTGTTCCTCAACAATTGGATTCCACCACGGATCCTAGAGATAAGTAGACAAAGATGAACATTGTGTGTATTTGACGACACAGAAAAGCACATGTCAAATCAAATAGTACATAACCTAGTGATGGGTTTAGGGTCTCTTAGTCTTATGTTTTGATAATCTAGCAAACTTTCTGCTTAGAACCAGATAAAGGACCTGATGCATGCTTGGTACAATCATTCAGCAATAGACTTAAAGTAATCTTGGCAGTGTACTTTGTGGATTCACAAGAAAAAGTTTAGGGACTTGTCCCTTGATGTTTCCCTGGCATAAGTACAGGTCAACTCTACAGTTGGAAAGTAGTTGCAGAAAGTAACTACCTGCAACTGTGCACGTTACATTGCATCAGTCACTTTCCATTGGAACAAGTGCGTACCAACTACAAATAGACATCATCCTTGGGATGTCTTGGAGATATAATAGCATGGTGTAAGGTAAATAAGATATTCACTTGAGCTTTTACGAATATTCTCTCAAGCATTGAATATTTGAACGTGCATTGAAGTCTCAAGTGTGTTAAGAACGAGAAGACAACTCCACTACGAACCAGTTCCAATACGAGTCTATGTGTTTCCTTAGTTGAGTTGTAATCTCGTATTTTGTTCCTAATAGTAACTGCTATCTTTATTTCTTAGAAGCCTCGTGTTAGGAAACCAAAATCATAAATCGTTTGAGTTTGTTTTGTGACAAGAGTTAGTCATAGGTTAAAGTCTTTGTAACTAGTGAGTGACAAAGTATCTTCTGATAAGTGTATTACAAGTTAGTATGATTGAAGTCTTTGTATTAGAGTCATTACAAAGTGGCTTGTAATAGTTGAGTTACAAGTAAGTGAAGTTAAGATCCTACCAGCGTAGGTCGTGGTTTTTATCCCCTTGAGATGGGATTTTTCCTCGTAAAAAAATTCGTGTCTCATTTACATATTGTTTCTAGTAGTTAACTCTGAGGGAACTGATATAGGACCTGGTCTCTATACAATTGTTGGACTCATATAAACAATTAATTGATATCAGAGTAGGTTCTTTCTAAAAGGTTAACACCTATAAAGGATCTCAATGGCTGCTCCACCTAACTTTGAAGAAGGACAATCAACCTACAGACCTCCTAGGTCAGTGTTCAGTATTATGGATAGTGAAAGACTCGTATGCATGATTTTATAATGGCAGAAGATTCCGAGCTGTGGGACGTCATTTGGTATGGGCCACATGTTCCCATGAAGAATGTAGGAGAACCTAGTGTGATAGCGCCCAAAACAAGAAAACAATACAACGACATTGACAGAAAAGCTATATAGAAGAATTTTCGTGCCAAGAAGATCTTGGTATGTGGTATAGGACCCGATGAGTACAATAGAATCTCAGCTTGTTAATCTGCAAAGAAGATATGGGAAGCATTGCAAATGGCACATGAAGGACTACTCAGGTTAAACAGTCCAATGTTGACATGCTAACAGTCCAATGTTGACATACTACTCAGGTTAGGACGAAGGATGATGAGTTTATACAAGACATGCACACTAGATTTACATCTATCATATATGAGCTTCACTCACTGGGAGAAATAATTTCTAGAAACAAGTTGGTACGGAAGGTCCTCAGTGTTTTACCTAGCTCTTGGGAGACCAAGGTGAACGCCATCACTGAAGCCAAATATCTACAAACTCTAACCATGGACGAGCTGATTGGAAATCTTAAGACGTGTGAGATGAAAAGAAAGAAAGACGGTGAAAGAAGAGAACCAAAGAAGGAGAAGAACCTGGTGCTCAAGGCTGAAAACAACGACTCAAGTGAAGAAGATAGTGACATGGGCCTATCTCACTAAAAGATTTCAAAAGATGGTTCGAAGAAATGGTGGAATACCGAGGAGAGGCAGTTCAAGTAAACCAAGGAACTACGATATCTATCACAAGTGTGGAAAGCCAGGGCACTTCATAAAAGACTGTCCACTTCTGAAGCAGGAGCACTACAAACACAACTCTAACAAAACTGCAAAAAGGAACCCGGTTCCTGACAAACGATTCAGCCGAAAAAGTGCAGCTGACAATGTTGTGAATCAAGCTCTTGCTGCATGGGGAGACTCTTCTAGTGAATTAGAAGAGGAACCAGATGCAGGAAATAGTTCCATAATAGCAGTGGAAAATGAAGCAAAGGAATATGATTCATTATTTGCACAAATGGCCCACTCTGATAATGATGAAGGGGATGACAATGATGAGGTAAATTTCAGGGATGTTCAAGGAAATCTGAAGTCCTACTCTTCTAAGAAATTAATGTCATTAGCAAATGTTCTAATTGATGCATAATATACTTTGGTTGATGATAAGGATGCTTTGACCATACAGTTAGGAGAGGTTGAGCAATCTAAAGATGATCTAGTGGTCTGTGTAGTTGATTTAAAAGAGACCATAGATAATTTTGAAAAAGAAAAGAAAGTACTAATTGGAAAAATAAATAGTGTAGAAAATGAGAGAGATGACTTGATAGTAGTAGTTGTTGACCTGAAGGAGAACATAGAGAAATCCAATAAAGTAAAGAACACTCTAGCAGAGGCTTGTAAGTATTGAGAAAGGGAAGGAAGTAGCTAGTGAGACACACATCAAGCTATAGAAGGAATGGGATGACATGAAAACTAGTTTGTGTGGTGAACTAGAGAGATATAGGCAACTTAAAGCTGGATTGGAAAGAGTAAATATTGATCTTGAGAAATATCTTAAATGGACCTAGTCTTCAGATGCTGTCACTGCCATGTACTTCAACAATAGTTGAAACAGGCAGGGAATCCGGTTCCAAAGGGAGAAAATCCCTTACAATCCTCACAGCAAGTACGTCACTGTTCTTGATAACTGGCTTTGTACCCACTGTGGGAACAATGGACAATTTAAAGAAAATTGCCAGGACAGGGTTCAATCTTTTCAGAAAAACAAAGTGTTTTCTAAAAAGTGACTACTAAAAGGGGTCTAGGTGCCACTTGCAAAAATCTTATCTTGCCTGCATGGACTAGAAAAGCTCTTATCCATCCTTTTCCTCAATACAAGGGACCCAAACTAGTTTGGGTTCATAAATCTAAGCCACAATTTATATGCGCAGGGAATAGTGAGAGTAAGTTGACTACAATGGATCATGGACACTAGATGCTCAAAGCACATGACTGGGAGCACCATGGATTTTCTCTCACTGAAAGCCCTGCAAGGAGGGGATGTATCCTTTGGCAATGGAAAAAAGGGATACATTCTCGGTGTTGGAAGGGTTGGAAAGTCTCTTTTGCACTCAATTAAGAATGTGTACTATATAGATGGGCTGAAGTACAGTCTCTTGAGTGTCACCCAAATCTATGATAAAGGGAACAAAGTAGAGTTCATGTCTAAAGTGTGCACAATCACTAGTTTGGTAACTGGGGAAGTGGTTTTAATAGCCAAAAGGTACAAGAACATCTATGTTGCTGACTTTGAATCTATGGAAGCTGGTCATATGAGTTGCTTGAAGGCAGTTGATGATGATGCAGAACTGTGGCATAGAAGATTAGGACATGCAAGCTTCTCGCTTCTGAATAAATTGATACAGAAGAACCTGGTTCGTGGTCTTTAAAATTCTACTTTCAAGGAGCATAAAGTACGTGATGCATGTGCTATAGGAAAACATGTGAAATCATCATTTAAGCCAAAGAAGGATGTTAGAACATCAAAACCCCTCAAACTGTTTCACATGGATCTATGCGGTCCTATGAGAATACCAAGCAGAGGTGGAAAGAAGTATATTTTTGTGATTGTAGACGACTATAAAAGATTCACTTTGACTATGTTTCTCGTAACAAAAGATGAGACCTTTAAGGTATTTGTTGCCTTTGTTAAGAAAATCCAAGTGAAAATGGAATTGAAGGTACTTGGATCAGATCTGACCATGAAATAGAATTCGACAATGCCAAATTTGATGAATTCTGCAATGAAAATGGGATCACGCATAACTTCTCAGCCCCAAGGACTCCCCAGCAAAATGGTGTTGTTGAAAGGAAGAATAGAACTCTAGAAGACATGGCACGGACAATGCTTATTGACGTGGAATTGCCAAAAATATGTGGGCAGAGGCAATAAACATTGTGTGCTATTTGGTGAACAGGTGCATGTTCAGGTCCCTCTTGAACAAAACCCCCTATGAGCTACTCAATGGAAGAAAGCCCAAGATAACTCATCTGAGAACCTTTGGATGCAAATGTTATGTTCTCAACAATGGGAAGGACCAACTTGGGAAGTTTGATGCAAAAAGTGATGAAGGAATTTTTCTGGGATATTCTTCTCAAAGGAAAGCCTACAAATTCTACAACAAAAGGACACAATGTGTGGAATAAAGTGTTCATGTGATATTGAATCAGAGACCTTCTCCGAACAAGGAAGAAGACAGTGATGATCAAGACATGAGCCACTTTTGGTTCCTGGAGAAATATCTGATGTATCAAATGGAAAAGCTAACATGATGAGTCTGACGAAGGAAGCAAGTGAAGACAATGCAACATCCTCATCAACTTTACCAGAGGAACCTGGTACCCCGATTACTACCACTGAAGCTGAAGAAAAGGTTGGAGATGCAGTGCATGGCACTCCACAAGTAGCTGAACCAGAAATGTAGGGAAACCCATCTAATTTACCCAGTTCCTCTACCAATCAGATTCAATTCCTAAACTGGAAACAAAAAGCTCCCATTCACTTGATAAAATAATAACCCCCCTTGATTCTGGAATCCAAGCACGATCAAAACTAGAAATTCCCTAGCCCTTTCATCTCAAATAGAACTCAAAAATATCAAGGAAGCCCTGAAGGATGAGACTGGATTACAAATATGCAAGAGGAGTTACATTGGTTTGAGAGAAACAAGGTATGTCACCTGCTACCTAGACCACCTGATAGAACCATCATCGGAACTAGGTGCGTGTTCAGGAATAAGCTGGATGAAAGTGGAAATACTACAAGGAACAAAGAAAGGCTTGTTGTTCAAGGTTACAATCAGGAGGAAGGGATCGACTATGACGAGACGTTTTCCCTAGTTGCTCGCATGGAAGCCATCATGATCCACATCGTCGTTGCATCACATATGGAATTCACCTTGTTCCAAATGGATGTGAAGAGTGCCTTTTTGAATGGTTTTCTTAAGGAACAGGTCTATGTTAAGCAGCCTCTAGGATTTTGAATGCCATGTGCATCCTGAACATGTATTCAAATTGGACAAAGCTCTATACGGATTGAAGCAGTCTCCTAGAGCCTGGTATGATGGGTTATCCAAGTTTCCTTTGGAGAATGGGTTCACTCGAGGAAAGATTGACAATACGTTATTTTTGAAGAAACGAGGAAAAAACATGCTCATTGTTCAGGTTTATGTAGATGATATCATATTTGGGGCTATAACAGACTCACTATGCGAAGAATTTTCCAAACTCATAGGAAGTGAGTTAGAAATGAGTATGATGGGGGAACTGAACTTCTTCCTGGGTCTTCAAGTGAAGCAGTCCACGAAGGGGACATGTAACAGTCAGCAGAAATACATCAAAGGACTGCTGAAAAGGTTTGATATGAAATCATCAAAGATAATCGACACCCCTATTGTTGTTGCTACCAAGCTGGACATGGATGATTCTGGATCATCTGTGAATCAAACAATGTATCGAGGCATCATTGGATCTCTACTCTACCTCATTTCGAGTAGGCCAAACATTGTATTCAGTGTGGAATTGTATGCAAGGTTTCGATCAAATCCCAAGGAATCTCATTTGAAGTCGGCCAAGAGAATTTTGAGATATCTTAAGGGCACACAGGACCTGGTTCTGTACTACTCTTCAGGTGACAATTTTAACCTTGTTTGTTATGCTGATGCTGATTGTGCAGGTTATTTGGTGGACAGGAAAAGCACTTCTAGAATGGTTCACTTCCTTGGATCTTCTCTAATCTCATGGGGTACAAGGAAACAAAACTCCATTGCCCTCTCAACAGCTGAAGCAGAATATGTCGCAGTTGCATCTTGCTGTGCTCAGTTGATGTAGATCAAGCAACAATTGGAAGATTTTTGAGTATACATTGATTTTATACCACTACTATGTGATAACACCAGTTCTCTCAACATGTAAAAGAACCTGGTTCAGCACAAGAGAACCAAACACATTGATGTCGGACACCATTTTCTCAGAGATAATGTCGAAAAGGGGCTCATTTGCATGATATTTTGCTTCATTGAAGATCAAATTGCAGATATCTTCACCAAAGCTCTAAGCAGGGAACACTTTGAGAGAAATTGGATGGCACTGGGGTTAATGAAACCCTACTGAGAACCTGGTTCTCCTCACATGGCTATGAAAGTCATACTCAGGTAAAATTCAGCTAAAGTGTTTTATGACCAAGCCTAGCTCACATATATACCGTTACAGGTAGACACGCATGATGATTATAGAAGCTAAAGGTACAACGTTGAAACTACAACAGAGACTTGTAAATGTTTTTACAAAAACATGTCAGGAACCTGGTTCCTGTACCACATGTTAGTAGTAATGTGTTTTCCTCATGCTTTTCTCAAAAGACAACAAAATTAATGCAACCGCCACATCATCTAACTTTACAGAGTCTGTGTGTCACGTCTTATCTCTCAAATCCCTTTACTTCCTCTGCACGTTTTGTCTTCCCAAAACCTACTGTCATTTTGAAATTAGTCAGAACCCATTCCTCTCCCCCCCCCCCCTCTTTACTATCCCTTCTTCCATAAAGCCCTCTCACTCCTAACTACTCTGAACCATCATCTCCCATTACAACCCTGTAAATTCTCCCTCCTTCATAACTCCCTGTATCTCTTCCCACCATGTCCAACGAACAAACCCCTCCCTCTTCTGCCATAAACACCACTATCACACCACCTGAAATCCATTCCTCCACTAACCCTGATGTTGTCATACCCAACCCTTTTTCCTCTTCACCTCTAATTGTTGTTACTCCTTACTCGAATCCTACTTCTCTTTCTCCTTCTGATCAAACCAAAGAACCCTTGGAAAGTGATACACCTGAAACATCACGGCCATTGTCACCGATAGTCCTACGACTGAAGGAGCCTCTTCCCTTCCTGAGTGTCAGGGGGAGGAAACTCCATTCTTAGGGGATGAGAGGACTATGGTTTTGTTTGAGTCTTCATTTTATGATTCGGTCAAAGAAACAGCTGCTGGAGAACCTGACTCTCCTTCAGCAGAAACGAACCAGGAACCCATCTCCTACATAAAACCCTTTGAGTCTACTCCTCACATACTGTTCCTTTTGACGAATATGACGAAGATGAAATAGTCCTCAGTGCCCTTTTTAAGATTTGAAAACCAGCAGTTACTCTTGAGTCCTCTTCCAAGCAATCTTCTACCCTATTACAGAAGAAAGGGGCTCACGAATTAGCCTTGAAGAAGAGCAAGAAAAGTCGTAAGAACAACAAGAAGAAGAGGTTGATGAAGCAAGGGATAGTTGTGGCTGACAATGACATTCCAGTAGTTGAGGTTGATGAATAAGCTAAAGAGGAACCTAGTTCCTTAGTGAAAAGATCTACAATGGTCCAGAAGTCTGTGGTTGGAGCTTCCGAGGAAGCTGTGGAAAAACAAGGTGCAACATCTGTGAAGAGTGGTGGCAAATCCAAAAGGGTTGTGGTTGAGAGGATTATCTGAGAACGATACTGTGGCAGTTGAGCGTGGGAAAGGGAGTCAGTTGAAAAATTGAGAAAACGCAAGAGGGAAACTGTTGGGAGACCTAGTTCACTGAAGACCATACTAACTGACAGTGGACTTGGACAAGAGAGATTGAGAACTCAAAAAGTACTGTAGGGTCGTATGTTTGACCCAAAAATATCTGAGATGGCTAGAATGAGGCAGGTTCTGGAGATAGTGGAGTTCCAACAGCGGGATCATCTATTTAGAGAGGTCATGCCCAAGGTATATGAAGAGGAGGTGAAAAATTTTTATGCAACTCTTTTCATTGTGAAAGGGGACCATATCTGCGTGTTGGTAGGTGGGGTTGATATCGTGTTTGATGTTGCTGTAATGGGAAACGCTCTTCAGGTACGTGTGAGGAGATGTCCTCGGTCAAAACTGCTTGTGAAGCTATCTTTAGGAGAGACATTTTTAAAGAGTAGGCTATCCAGCATGGGGAACGGGTGTATAAGAAGGCACTTCTTCGGGTGTACCAGCTTCTCTTTGAGATGGTCAATAAGGTTCTTGTACCCTGTGCTGAGAGGAGGTCTATTGCTTCCAAGTCTGACCTGGTTTTGATGGAGGCTCTTGATTCATACACACCAATTAATCTGTTAGCAATTATGATCGAACACGTGCAGAAGGTGGTGAACTTCCGAGAAGGCAATCATGGGCTCCCATACGGATTTCTCCTTATTCGCGTGTTTCAGTTCTATAATGTGCCTCTGGCCAACCCAAAGGTAGGAACCCGCAAGCAAACCTTCTCCAAAATAACTCTGGAACAGTGTGAGTGTATAGAAAAGGCTGGGAGAGCACTTCGACCATTTCTCAGCTGATTAATGCTCAAAATGCTGCAACTGATGTTATTACAAAGTTGAAGGCTAAAAATGCGATACTGGAAACTCAGCTAAGTCAAGTTGTTGAGGCACCTGGTTCTGCTCGTTCTTCTCATGAAGAGGTTGCCCGTTGGACTAATGAAAACGTTGAGCTTAGGCAACAGGTGGAGTCCATGCGGGAGAAACTGCTCGAGGAACAGATGTCTGCAAATGCCCGCATGGACCTCGTTCTCAAGCCTTCCTCTTCTAGTGCCCCCTAGGATCCTCTTAGTGTCCAGTTGTCTTATGTTGCAATGTTTTGTTGTTTTTTTTTTTTTTTTGTGATGGCATGTTGGATTTCACCGTTACTGCTCCTGATGAAACAGTCCAATTCAATCTTTGCATTCATAGCAAAGACTTCTATGTTTTTTATAACTATTATTATTAATGAATCATCTTCTCTTTTGCTTAGTACAATGGTTGTTTTCCTTTTACTTCTCTTTTTTATCATGTTGTGTACACACATGGGGAATGAGTTAGCTGTGTTGGACTTATTTATACTTTCTGCTTGTTTATGATTTTTAATTATGCCAGAAGGGGGAAGAGTTGACTTAAAAAACTGAAGAATGGATTAAGGGGAAGCACAGAGTCAGGGGGAACATATGGAGTCCCTGATACTTTATCTAATCAAGTTAGGCTTTATAACTTGTCATCAATTTTAAAAGTTTGTCATCATCAAAAAGGGAAAAATTGATGCGTTTAGGGTCTCTTAGTCTTATGTTTTGATGATCTAACAAATTTTCTACTTAGAACCAGATAGGACCTGATGCATGTTTGGTACAATAATTCAGCAATAGACTCAAAGTAATCTGGGCGGTGTACTTTATGGATTAGCAAGAAAAAGTTTAGGGACCTAATCCCTTAATTTTTCCCTCGTAGAAGTACAGGTTAACTCTACAGCTGGAAAGAAGTTGCAGTAAGTGATTGCCTGCAACTGTGCACGTTATAGTGCAGATGCAGTGCAACACTCACTTCCCATTAGAACAAGTGTGTACCAACTATGTATAGACATCATCCTTGGGATGTCTTGGATATATAATTGCATGGTGTAAGGCAAACAAGATATTCACTTGAGCATTTACTAATATTCTCTCAAGCATTGAAAATCTGAATGTGCATTGAAATCTTAAGTGTGTCATGAACAAGAAGACAACTCCACTACGGACCAGTTCCATTACGAGTCTATGTGTTTCCTTATTTGAGTTGTAATCTTATATTTTGTTCCTAATCGTAACTCCTATCTTGCTTTCCTATAAGCGTTGTGTTAGGAAACCCAAATCATAAACCGTCTGAGTTTGTGTTATGACTAGAGTTAGTCATAGGTTAAAGTCTTTGTAACTAGTGAGTGACAAAGTGGCTTTTGATAAGTGTATTACATGTTAGTGTGATTGAAGTCTTCGTAATAGAGTCATTACAAAGTGGCTTGTAATAATTGAGTTACAAGTTAGTGAAGTTGAAATCCTACCAGCGTAGGTCGTGGTTTTTATCCCCTTGACTTGGGATTTTTTCACGTAAAAAATCATATGTCTCATTTACATATAGTAGTTAAAACTAAGGGAACTGATATAGGACCAGATCTCTATACAGTTTGTGGACTCATATAAACTATCACCTAGGGCAATCAAAGTGTTTCCCAAAAACAAAAAAGACATCACCAAGTCAAAGTCACAAGAAGAGCAATATGTGATCCCACTGATCGTAGACTGCTTGTCAGCAGATGGAATAGTAACTGCAACCTCAAGCTATCCAAGCATGTTAAAATTCAAAAGCCAACCAATCAGGATTGTTGAAACCACAACAAAAAGCATCCTTCTTATCACTCGCTTTCAATCAGAAGTCCAGAATTTGAAAATTGTCATCAACGATTTCATCGAAGGTTTTGAGCCAACAACATGTTTTAAGGTTATTCTTGAAAAAATAGCCGAGTACCAACCAGAAGGGCGCAGGTATACCAGACATTTATGCAGCAACATTACATGTGGACTCAGAGCTTCCTAAAATAAAGAGAATCATATGGCTTTGGAGAAGAACTGTTTTTGTATGGATTGGGATTATGCTATTTTTTACTCAGCTAAGTTTCTCTTTGATATTTTGTCTGCCTGTGCTTGTTCCAGGGAGAAGGATTATGACAGTTCTTGGAACTAAAATGAATTCCTAAAAGAACAAAATTTCATGAGAGATTGATCTTATTAGGAGATATAATTAATATGTTGTTCAGGAATTAATGCAAGCTCTTCTATTGAATTAGCATCTTAATATTTTGTTAGGCTTATTGTTACCCCTCCTTGTATTTATTATTGTCAAGAATGAATGACAATGAGTAATAAAAAGTATCATGACTTTAACAGTTTAAAAAAAAAAAAAATTAACCACAAAAATCTCATCAACCAATATAACAAGCTTAACCAGTGAAAAAAAGTGACAACTAACAACATGCAGGGAATAAGTCAAAAATTGCATTTGATAAGTCACCATAAGCCTATAAAAAAGAACTTGAAGCCAAGTTACGACCATGTACACCACTGCTACTTATGAGCGAATAAATTTAAGATATTCCCATCAAGATAGATTTTGTTATCACAATGTATCGTATTGTATTGTATTATAATGTATCGTTTGATCAATATAATGTTTGGATAGATTGTGTCATTTGCCATCATTTTATGATATCACACACCAGCAATATGAAGAATAAACTTGTAATATTATATAAAATTTATATAATATATTTATGATACGGTATATAAAAAGGTAGGGTATGATAAAGTAAAATTACTTAATAATAATGAAGGGTCAGTTGAGAGAAAAAGACAAGGTAACGACGCGACCACACCAAATCGATCGTTACATAAAGTGGCACATTTTATCGTTACGTAACGACGCATTTAACGATATGATACAATAAAATTTAAATAACAATCAAAACAAAAATCGTATTTAAAGTAACAATATGATACAATACAATAGGTAACTTAAGTAACTCTATCTGTCAAATCCAAGTGGAACTATGAAGCTATATGAATTAGTAGCCATATTTGGAGGCCTAATGTTGATCTTAGCTCAAATGCCATCTTTTCACTCACTTAGGCATATCAACTTGATTTCTCTACTACTTTGCCTTGCTTATAGTGCTTGTGCCACAACTGGTTCCATTTATATAGGTACTTAATTTACTTGCAAAGGCTTATACCTTTATTTTTACCAACACTTATTTTTTCAATAATTTTGTAATAACTCCTAATATATTTCCTAGGAAGATCATCTAAGGGACAAGAGAAAGACTATTTGATTAATGGCGATAAAGAGACTCGCATTTTTGGCATTTTTAATGCTATTGCTATTATTGCCACCACATTTAGAAATAGGATAATTCCTGAAATTCAGGTTAGTTGATACAAGAATAAATATTATAAGATAATCAAATAATTCATATATTTAAAAATTATACGAAAATTTTATATGTTGCAATGTGATTACATGCAACAATAGCACCGGTGAAAGGGAAGATGTTCAAAGGGCTATGCATTTGTTACGCCATGTTATCAACAAGTTTTTTCAGTGTAGCCATTTCTGGATATTGGGCATTTGGGAACAAAGCCGAGGGCCTCATTCTCAGCAACTTTACACATAATGGCCAGCATCTTGTCCCAAAGTCATTTATCTTCATCAATAACATCTTCAGTATTCTCCAATTTTCTGTTGTTGTTGTGGTATGTATATTCTCTATGCATTCTGGAAAGTTGACTTGAATACCTGCCTACCCAAAAAAAATAGCTGGCAAATATATATATTAGTGTATAGATATATGTATATTGGTTAAAGGCAGTAAATAGCTTTGGCAGAAGGGTTGAAGTGTTAAAAGCCCTTAGTTTCCTAAAAAAAAAAGGCAGAGCATAATTTCTTTACCAGGATAAATTATAATGATAGTATGAAAAAATTCTATACTGTAAGTATATAAAAAGTTGAGGATTTAGCTTATATATGTAATGAATTTTGCACTATGTATTCTGACATATTATAGCACATGCATAACCGGCCTTATTTTTAAGACTGTTTATTCCATTATTTTCTAACAATTAATTGTTATTATTTTTTAGGTGACGTAGCAATATAAAAGTTCTTTTATGATCCCTCAGTGTATAAAAGTTAAATTCATAAGTTAATCCGAAATAAATGATTTAATTTTAATACTTGATGTCATGGTATGGTTTATTTGTTGCAGGTGTACTTGCAGCCAACAAATGAAGTACTAGAGAGGACATTTGCTGATCCAAAGAGCAGTGAATTTTCTACCAGAAATGTAATTCCAAGAATAATTTCTCGATCAATTTCAGTAATCATATCGACTACAATAGCAGCAATGCTTCCATTCTTTGGAGATATAAATGCAGTGATTGGAGCATTTGGTTTCTTGCCCCTTTACTTTGTGTTGCTGTTATCTTCTACAACTTGACATTAAAACCATCAAAGAAAAGACCTGTTTTCTGGTTTAACATGGCAATAGCCCTTGTTTTTTCAGTCTTAGGAGTCATAGTTGTTGTTGCTGCTGTCAGACAAATTAGTCTTGATTCCAAAACATATCGTTTATTTGCAACTATCTAAGCAAATGAACATAAATAATTAACTATCATAGTTCTAAGAATGATAGTATCATGTTCTTCTATTCAAATTATAACTATTTGTAGGACATCTTGCTGCCTACGTATACCTTGTTATGTAGAAAAGGAATATATAAATTGAGCACAAACACATTCTTGAGTATAATTTGAACCTGTATCATATACAAGTTGACTTGGTAAATATTGTCCCTAGCTCCATATTCCATTGTCTTAAAGCAAGTTACCACTCTTTTGAGTGTTGATTACATAGAAATGGATCATAACTACCAAAAAAAAGTCAATTCAAATAAGAGCATTCTTGACTTATAATACTTAGGAAAAATGGCTCAAACAAATTACCAAATGAATGTTTCTTTAGAAAGAAAGCATTATAAGAGTGAAAAACACATCCTCAAAAATCATTAGAAATCTTCATTGTGCTCTCTCAGAAGCAGGGCCGAATGTAACCTTTAGGCTGCAGGTTTATTTGAACCCATAACTTTGGACACGAAGTATAGATATGTATGTAAAAACCTACTAAAATCTCAACAAATATTAGATTTTAACCCATACTTTTAATGGTATAATTAATTTTGTGCGAAGTTGAACCCATTAAATTTCAATCCTGGGCCTCTGCTCGGAAGCTAACATGATCATTCCTTCTCCAAATTCAAAGGAGGCAATGGTTCAGAGTTTTCTTCGTGGGGATGGTTCAAAATCATCCCTTGAGGTTCAGATTGCTCTGCTTGATATTTCCTTTGCATGTTTTCTTTGAATGTACCGGCAATAACCTATAAAAAAGAAAAGATTTAGTATACTAATATGAGTTTATACTAGTACGCTAACACTATAAAAAAATTTATTCTATCAAGTTAAATTGACCTACAATAATAGGTAATTCTCCTTATCAAATTTAGGTGGAATATATCAAGGACCCAAATAGTCCAATTTTCATACATTAAGGACCATTTTGATCATTTCCTCTTAGTTTACTATTGACAATAGTTTAAGGTATAGGAAGAGTCAAACTATGAATGTGTAGAAGCATAGGAGAGTGATAGAGGCTCTGATTTCTCTCTTCAATTATTATATGACCTAATATGGCCCCACCCCACCCCCTGTACTGAACCCACTCCCTGCACCACTACGAAAATCGGTCTACCGACCAGATCCCATGGTAGCACCAATGGATATCGAAGATTCTTCAATGAAGAAATGCTTCAAAGAAGTCCTAGGAGACAACCACTTGACAATGTCAAGCGTCTACTACCCAAGTTACTACCAAGTGGAGGCAGCTCTGAAAGCTCCATTGAAAAAAAAAATGATGAGGAAATACTCCTAATCCATGACCAAAAAATGAGAATCTACAACCCTTGGAGATTCTCAGTGAACATCAAAGTACATGGGAAGAAAATTATCCATCACCTACTCAAACCAAAGCTACAACAACTATGATGCCCTAGTGAGCACCTAACAATCATTGATTTGGTCTGGAACTTTTTCATAATAATGTTTCAAGAAAAAGTTAACGTGGAAAAGGACCTGCACGGGGCCCATTGTTTATTTTGTGCCATTTCCTCTCAGTTCAAAATTGGAAACCCAATTTTGTTCTGGAAAAGTCCAAGATCTAATCAACCGCCATATGGATCAGGCTGCCCCAATTACCCATCGAGTTCTACGACAAGGAGATTCTAGAAAGAGCGGGAAGAAAAGTGGGGAAACTATTGACGATCAATACCTGCACATCTGCCATTCCCATAGGCAGATATGCAAGGATTTGCATCCAAGTACCCGAAGACATCTCACTTAGATCTTTCGTCGTAATTGGAGAGCACATGCAGCAAATCAAATACGGGGGGAGGGAATCATGTGTAAGAGGTAGGGGAGGATAGGACACACAATGAGGTAGTGAACGGATACGCAAACTCTGGAACCACTGGAGAAGCCGAAATCATCCACGACGGAACCACAACCAAAGGGAGGCAGTGATTGGATAACACTGGAGTTCCCAAGATGGACCAAAAGGAAAAAAAGAGCATACTATTAACCAAAGGAAGAAAACATGATTGAGAAGGCAGGTGGAAGGGAAAACATCCTTGTATCGTTGGAGACAGGTAAGTTTTTCGTCCTTGTGGACTTGGGGGAAAATGAGGACTGGGCTGAAACCCTAACGGGCCAAAGAGCCCAAGCCCAATGAAAAGACAATGGGGCAAAGACTTTAAGCCTAGATGTGCCAAAGGACTTGGGTCGGAATGGTATAGTCAAACAAACCTTGACCGAGTTTTAAAACCATTTGAGGTTAAGGCATTTAGCCCACAACCTGGGCACGTGCCCAAACCCCACACTAGCAATGGCCACATAAAGCTCACATGCCAAAACCAAACACGCTCATCTCTGAAAGAGCACATGTTCCAAAAGAAGTGGAAAATGCTAATAGAGGTAAGTTTAATATACCCGCCTCTAACCCAAATATGATACCAGCCACCTTCTAAGGGTCATATCATGGGGTGCATGACTGGGGTCAAATCCACATGTGACAGCCTCGAATTTGTTGAATGAGAAATACGACTTCTATCTCTAAGAGAACTACCCACCCAGAGCTCTACTTCTCCTCTCCCCTCCCACCACATTGACCATTCAAATGAATTAACAGTACCCATCACCTCCGAAAGATTTGTAATGATGGGGAAACTTTGTGCACAAACTCCAACTAAGTCAAATGAAGCCTTAAAAACTACTAAAGGGATGCCTTCTACAATCCAACACTCTTCTACTCCTTTTTACTCTGATGGTAAACAATCAGAACAATATGAAAATTTCTCCCCCCCCCCAGGCCGATAACCTATAAGGGGAACCATTGCCTCTAATGGTGACAATAGCCCCACTACAATCAGACCACCTTCCCAATTCTTGAATGGAACTGTCATTTCCATGAGCAGCCTTTCCGCTGACCCTCTCAATAGGGTCCTTGTCAATCACTGTGGTAATCCAGAACCCTCATTACTTAGACAAGATAGTCATTGCATGCCTCAATCATGCAATGTAGAACTATGGGCTTAGTACAAGCCCAAGTAGCACTCAGCCAACAAACAATGACACCAAACAAGCTGAGCCCCCTGATGGATTAGATCAACCACTCTATGCCCTTCTCCCCCTAATAACACCAGGGGTGGAGATTGTAAGCCCCGCATTCTCCTAAGGGTCACCAACATGGACCAGGGCCCCACCATAAAGGGAAATCCAGATGGCAGGATTAGAAAAGGTCCAAGAGAACCTGTAAGCCTCCAACACATAGCTGGAGGCCCTGATTGCAATGTTCAGAGTACCAAAACAAAGGGAATTCTCCTACAACATGAGGAGTTAATAGAGTTCAAAGGACACGGGGGAGAAATGCTTATCGCACTTTGCTTAAGGAGCATGAAATTGAGTGGGTAAGCCTAAGGTTAGCCTTAAATCAAAACTCAGGAGACACGGCTGTAAGACTAAGCCCACTTCTGATACAGGAAGACAAACAAGCCAGCTTTGTACAAGTGAAATTGAAGGCCAATCCTGTGAAAGAGAATGCTAAATGCCTTAAAAGGAAGTCCTCACCACACAACAAGTTGTTAATGAATTTCATCATTTGGAATGTTAGGGGTTCCAATAGTAGTTATTTTAGGAGGCATTTTGCTGAGAACATAAAATTGCACAATCCTGCTATACTAGTCTTCCCGAAAACTAGAATGACTGAGCACAAACACCTGATTCATGAATTGGGATTCTTTGAGAAAATACAAATCCCGACTATTGGCCTATCTAGGGGCATAGTCATCATGTGGAAGGATGATTTACCCAAAATTGATGAAGTCTTCACCACACCCCATGGAATTAATGTCATGGTCAAGGTAATAAGCCCTTCTTCCAACTATTCGTTTTTCACTATTGTTTATGCTAGCAACACTTATGCACTTAGGACAAACCTCTGGCAACAACTCAGAGCTATTCCTGATACCTATCAGGGAAGCTGGATAGTAGGGGGACTTTAATGAAGTCTTGAGAGCTAGAGACAAGTATAGGGAGAATTGAATCTCTGCTCCTAGGGCTAATATCTTATAGCAATGCAAAAATCAATGTAAGCAGATTGACCTTTGTTTCAAAGGTAGAAAATTTACCCGGACTAACATGAGATATAGGTATAAGAGTCAGTTAGTCCTGGAAAGACTAGACTTGTGTCTTCTTAATGAGGATTGGATCCAAGAATTCCCTTCTAGTACAAATATCCACCTTTTTGAAACCCATTCTGATCACTGCCCTATGCTGATCAATATTTGGTTCAGGCCCATCGGTCTCTCTAAACCATTTAGAATTAAGCTCATGTGGTACAGCAACCCCTCCCTCACCAATGTGGTGCAGCAGGCCTATGACGGTAACTGTAACCTACTTGAGAAAACTACCAAATTCCAAGACCAAGTTAAAAATTGGAATAAGATAGTTTTTGATAACATCTTCCATAAGAAGAAACATCTTATATCTAGGGTAGGAGGTATCCAGAAATCCATTGCATATCCCTTCAGCCATTATCAAAATGTAGAGTGTCAACTCCTTGAAGACTATTCAGTCATACTAAGAAGTGAAGAGGAATTCTGGAAAACTAAATCTAGGATAAACTGGCTAATGGAGGGAGATGCTAACATAAAGTTCTTCAACACATCCACTCTCAACAAGAGAAGAAGGTATAGGATTTTGGCCCTCCAAAATGAGGCAGGGAATTGGATAGATGACCATAAAGGAATTGAAGAATCCATATTCCAGTTCTACTCATTCCTATTCACAACTGTATATCAATCTTCTACTAAGGGTAGAGATACCACCACTTATGACTCTCACACTTCTTTCACATACGAATCATAACATTCCTAGTGCTTCCTTGAGGAATAGTGAGATAAAGTTTTCTTTATTCTCATTCAAACCTTTCAAATCCCCTGGGCCTGATGGACTACAACCAATGTTTTACCAAAAGTACTGGAATGTCCTTGAGGGTAAGGTAACTTGCTTTTGTAAGAAGGTTTTCCACACCGTTGAAATGAACCCTAAGATTAACACTACCCATTTGATCCTAATCCCTAAATGTGAAAATGCAATTGTGAAGAAGAACTTCATATTTATTGGCCTATGAAATACAATATACAAATTGATCACTAAAATCATTATTAACATAATAAAGCCTATACTGCCCTCTATCATAGGCCCTAGCCAAGCCATCTTATTGTCTAACAAGAGGGCATGTGATAATGCCATTATTGTGCAAGAATATATTAGTCACTTTATGAAAAGAAAAGGTATAAATGCCAATATGATCCTAAAGATTGATCTGGAGAAGGCCTTTGATATGTTAGAATAGTCCTTCATCAGAGACACACTGGTTTCCTTTGGTTTCCTTAACAGCACCACCAAGTTGATCAT
Source organism: Nicotiana paniculata (assembly GCA_005239505.1). Classification (NCBI taxonomy): domain Eukaryota; kingdom Viridiplantae; phylum Streptophyta; class Magnoliopsida; order Solanales; family Solanaceae; genus Nicotiana; species Nicotiana paniculata. The sequence goes on from ML362534.1 coordinate 124,030, forward strand.
ATCTTGTACTTCCACCAGTCTCTCTTTTGGTAGCCAGGATATTGACCATCAAACCCAGTCTCTCTTTTGGTAAATACATGGGCTTTCTCATCTTTCACAAAAACCTACCAATAGAGACTATCAGTTTATCACAGATAGATGGAGACTAAGCTTGCAGGCTGGAAAACTAATTTTATGAATATTACTGAGAGAACTACATTAGATAAATCCTCTCTTGGGTCCATCCATGGCCATGTCATACAATACATTAAGCTCCCAGCTCAGATGTGCAACCAAATTGACAGAATTTAGAGAAATTTTATCTAGGGTACCATTGTAGCTAAAATAAAAATGCACGTAGTTGGGTGGAAAACTGTGACAAAGCCTAAGAAGGATGGTAGCTTGGGAGTGCAGACAATACCAATGCCCTATGGGCCAGGGTTTCTTTCCACAAGCATTGTACTAGTAGGAACCCTTATAGGCACATTGCCTCTAGGACTTGGCAAAATATAAAAAATGATTGGTATGTTTGTAGTAAGGCTACTAAGTGGGTAGTACATAAAAGGGATAGAATTAACCTTTATGGTGGCACATGGATCCCTGGTATAGAGTCCCTTAGGAGCATTATCAGTGGTCCACTCAACAGGGGTAGAGTTTGAATGTAGGCTCATGCTGTAAGTAAGGTCACTGGGACATTGGTAATATCGCCTTTGACCTCCCTGAGGAGGTAGTTACTAATATTAATTCTATCTTTATTAATCCTAATTTTGGGAATCTGGATAGGATGGTTTGGAACCAAACTGGTAGTGGCCTCTTCTCAACCAAAAAATGCCTATACCCTCATAAGAAGTTTGAACCATCACCAGGATCACAACTCTGGGAAAAACTTTAACTGGGTTTGGGGCGAAAAAATGCCAAACAAGATAAAATACTTCTTTTGGTTAGTAACCCATGCTAGGCTCCCCAAAACTCAATACCTCCACTCAAGGGGTATGAATCTTTAACCTATGTGCTTATTCTGTAACAAAGAGGAAGAAATCATTGAACACCTGCTCTTCAGATGTGACAATGCTAACCATGATGGCAGAAGTTAGCTAAGCAAAGCCATTCCATTCTCAGCATCCCAAAGATTGTAATTAGCCAAACAAATTGGGGGCATACTTTTAACGAGGTAAAGCACCGACCCTTCAATGACATACTCAAATGGAGACACTTAATCCCTTTCTGCCTTTGGCAAATATGGATAGCCAAGAACATCAAAATTTTCAACCATAGGAAGAATCTTGTCTCCTTAGAGTGTCCATTAACAAAGTTTTAGAAGTCATGCGTATGGCAATTGGAGGAAAATAGCCCAAACATAGTACTGTTATCTATATTAAATGGCAACCCCCTGGGAGGGGTTGTTACAAGCTAAACTCTGATGGTGCTTACCATAAAAAAGATAACACAAGGAGTAATAGGAGGGGTAATTAGAAATAACAATGGGGATTGGGTAACAGGATACATGGGGAAGATCAAGCGCACAAATACCCTCCATAATGAGCTTACGACTTTCTTGCATGGCTAAAAATGGCAAAATCAAACAATATAGTGCCCTTAAAGGCCAATGTGGACTCGACAGAAATAATATAATGCATAAACAATGGTCATCTAATATATGACCCCATGGTGTATGAATATAGGTCTCTCCTAGAAGTGCTTGGCCATCCACCATTAAATCATACATTCAGAGAGGCAAATAGGGTGGAGGACAAGTTGGCAACAGAGGCAGGGAAGAAGTTGGGGGCAGGAATCAACTTTTTAGTAGTTCCTCCAGTATTTGTCTATGAAGTACCATGGGCTAACACTTAAGGAACTATTTTTAAAAGAAACGTTAAAATTTGTAATATTGTAAATGTAGATTTGGAAGACTCAATGTTTGGTATGATGGGATTAATTCATCAACATCTAAATGTAAAACAATCTTAACTTAGTATTTTAAATATAGTATCCTTTTGACCAAAAAATTTAGAGCTACTTACTTGAACTTTTCCAGCAGCAATTGCTGAACCACAAACAACACCACCAAAGACAATTCCTTCCGCATTTGCAATGGCCATTTTAAGCTGAGCAACTTCGCTACGAACACCCAATGTTTCAATAGTTACCTGTGAACCTTTCACAAACAAAATTTCATAGGCCCCCTGCAAATATATGGATGGACCAAATATTATTGTCATATGCTGCAAAAATAAGTAATATTTGGTATAAAGGTGAAAATTTAAATTTTGGTTGTGAGTAAGTTTTTCCCTACATTTTCTAGCACTTAAGAAGCAAATGACATTGTTGTATTATCCAATAACAAAACATAGAAGGATCCAATATTTCAAAAAGAGATGGGTGCATTATTACAAAGTAAAGAATCCAGAATTTATATTTTGTTGGTTCAACCTGTAGGTTCTTACTATGAATTCATTACCATCTAGAAACTATAGGTTATTTATCTAGAAACTATAGGTTCTTGCAATTTCATTTTGAATATACATACCTATCTCTATATAAAAAAATGTTGGGATCATTGAACCTCTTTGAATATATGCTACATCCTCCACTACTATTAGCTTAAATATGGACATTTACGTTAATTATATAATATTTTGCCATGATAAAAGGAGAACAAGAATTTTAATGTGTTAGGTTTGTGGAATCTAAATGAATAAATCAAATAAACAAAGAATGAAAACGAAAAACTGGTCAAAATTGACATAAGGAAAGCCTATGATTCACTAGAGTGGAGTTTCCTACAGATGGTACTACTTGAATTTGGATTTCCTATGAAGATGGTCAACTAGATAATAACTTGTGTTTCAACTGTCAGTTATGCACTGTTTTCTAATAGGGGACATACCACAAGATTTCAAGCAAAAGAAGGGCTAAGGCAGGGGGACCCAATGTCACCCTATCTATTTGTATTGGCAATGGAGTATTTGAATAGATCCTTGAAGAACTTGAAAGCTAATCCTGACTTTAACTATCACCCCAGATGTTCTAAATTGGATCTCGTTCACATATTTTTTGCAGATGACTTACTATTGTGTTGCAGGGCAAATAGAATATCAATTCAGTTGATGCTGCAGGCATTCAACCATTTTTCTGAAGTATCTGGACTTAAAGCCAATATGGAGAAAAGTTCACTCTATGTAGCATGGGTCCCTTTATCTTCAAGGAAACTTACCTCATCAGTGCTTTCCTCTAGTAGAAAAATACCAAGGTGTCCCTTTATCTTCAAGGAAACATACAATTAATCAGTGCTTGCCTCTAGTAGAAAAAATGATTGCAAGAATTAGATGTTAGTCAACTAAATTGTTATCATACAGTTGAAGGCTTCAACTTATCAAAAGTGTCCTATTCGAGATGCAGACATATTGGGCCAAAATTTTCCTGCTGCCAAAGAAGAGTATACATATGGTAACTAGTATATGCAGAACATTCATACGGACAGGTAGAAATGAGGTATCTAGGAAATCTCTAGTTGCTGGGAGAAATTGTGCATGCCTATAGCAGCTGGAGGTTTAAATATACTAGACTTCTACAGATGGAATAAATCAGCTATTTGTAAGCTCTTGTGGGCTATCAATCAGAAAAAGATAGCCTATAGGTGAAATGGATTCACTGCTTTTACATAAAGCAGAGTAATATATTAGACTATCCTATTCCTAAGCAAGCCTGCTGGCTAGTTAGGAAAATATTGAAGGAAAGAAGTTGGTTAGAGAATTATGGGGATCCTATAACACTATTAAGAAGCTTTGAATTACAAGGAAAGTTCAGCATTAAAACAACATACAAGTTCTTTACACCACAGTTTCAGAAAGTGGAGAGGAAGCAAGCAGTGTTGGTTCAAAATGTTACTCCCAGACATTAGTTCATTCTCTGGTTAGTAGTACAGTACAGACTATCTACTGTTGATAGACTAGAGAGATGGGGAATTCAACTTGACAAAGGATATGTGTTGTGTGCAACTGACAGAGATAGAATATTGGAGCATATGCTGTTTGAATGCTCTTATTTACATCAGATGTAGAGTTCTATACTGGACTGACTGGGCATATAGAGAAATATAGGTAACTGGCAGGAAGAAGTGCACTGGGTGGCAAGCAGAATCACCAATCGATAATGGACACACATCTTAGGCTTCCTCTTTGCAGCAACAGTATACCACATAGGGGCAGAAAGGAATGCTAGAAGATTTCAGCAGAAGAAGCAAGAAGTCAGGCAGAGAACGAAGGAAATAGTTATACAGTTACATATTAGATGACAAAACAATTTATAAATGGAAGAGTATACTAGATAGGTTAAATTGGTATCCAGTCTAGGGAGCTATAGCAATGTTTGAATATTCTGAGAGTCTAACTCATGAGTCCAAATGAGTTAGTTGTATGTAAATTTTTTATTTGGTGAAATAAAATTTTTATTTTGACAAAAAAAAAAGCGAAAAAAAAAATATGAAAAACACTTAATTAAAATACAAGTCGTGATACTAGACCTGCCTACAACCATGAGATTTGAACTCCTAACATCAATGGTAAAGGTGCACCGAATAATCATTGCATCATATGACTCTTTGAGCTTCGGTGCACACGTGTATATTTAAGTAAATTTAAAGAAGTATAACATTATTATACATAGTATAGGAAAAGGAGCATAGGTGTTCACGTGCACCATGCTCCTCCATAAATATGCACCTAAACAAAACAGTGGAGGTGCGACCATCAAGGCTGTGATGGTATAGATATGATTCCTTTACCCCTAACAAAGGTCTCCGGTTCGAAAAAAAAATCCTTATAGGGAGCGTTTCTTCTTTTAATAGGTCTTATGCATAGAAGATCCGAATTAGTAAAAATTTTGGTCAAATTTAAAGTTCTTATAAGCTAAAAATTCATAAGCTGGGAGTGACCAGCTTATGGCTTTTGGCTTATTTTTGACTTGTAAGCACATGGATTTTAAGCACTTTTAACTTTACCAAACGCGTAGATAAGCCAAAAAGTATTTATAAACTAGTTTGACCAGCTTATAAGCTTATCCAAATACCCACTTAGTTGGAAGCCCGAAAAGGGTACCACGATGGCAAAGCACACACAAAAAAGGAGAAATTTGCGTAAATGGGAATCCAAAAAAAAATAATAAGAAAAGAATTACTAACAACTGGTTACTTGCCTCACATTTGAGGATGCCACCGATTGAATGACCAAGATGAACCTTTGAAATAGTCCCAGTGGCTGAAAAAATACACACAGATCACCATTTATTTTACTCAATGACCAAACTTTTTCAACAAGATCCTGCAAAAAGTAATAATTAATTAATTCAGTGATTATTGTTCTAAGGAATCGAAACATTAAAATATATCTTACTTCTCCAAGCTCCACTACAACAACAGCAGGAGTGAACTCACTCCCACTGTTAGCGCTGTTATTCCACCTTCACCCAAAAAAAAGCAAAATAAAACAATATTATTATTCTTATAACCATTGAACCTATAATCACATATATATTTAACAATCAATTGAATGATTACTTTTCAAAAAATAGAAAATAAAAAAGGTGAACGATCAACATTTTCTTTTATAGGTCCTGTCGATTATTCTGGGAGAATATTTAGTAAAATAATTTGCTTACGCCGTACCAAATGTAATTTGTTGAAACATACTCTGACCAAAAAAAATAAAAAGAAATTGAAATAACCAGACATATACCTCCTCATAGTTTATACCTATCAACTTCGTTGATTTCCTTATGATTTTGAAGTTACGTATACAATACTCATTTTTTAACAAAAAGAGTTGTTTAAAATTCATCCTCAAATACTAACGCAAAGTAACCAAAATTCTCTAAAATTACTTCTTTCCCAGTAATCAAAAGTCTTATTTTTGGTCTCTCACCCGGTGTTCAATAACCCTTCAACTAAATATTGTTCACGCATATGGGTTTTAAAGGAGGAAGTGGAATTTTCTTATTCCCGGGCTCGATGTGCTCCCCTATAAGGATTATGAGTGTTCTCATAGCTCAAACCCGAGACTCTAATTAAGTATGGAGAGATCATATCCATCACACAATAATCTTTGATATTTAACAAAATTAAATAGGCAGCCTGCAGGTGCACAAACCATCCTACATTCACGTATGGTCGGGGGAAGGACCGCACCTCAAGAAGTGCGATATAGACAACCAACTCTTATGCAGACATTAGCGGCTATATTTTCACGATTCGAACCCATAATCTATATCGGACGGGATTAAAAAACAAATATCACAAGATACTAGAACTTGTAAAGAGAGAAAATTTACCTTGAGAATCTAAAACTTGTAGTAGATTAATTTTATTACCACTACCCAAAGGCCTTCCTCTACCTCTCTTTTTGTGACCATTCACTGGTTTAGGATTTTCCTCTTCAGTAACCACCTCGGACTTCTTTCCCTTTCGATTATTATTATTATCATTGCTTATTAATCTGTCTTCAATTACAGGTTCTTCCATTTGTATTTGTGTCAAGGGCTTCACTTCATTTGATTGAGCGGAAAAACCATTGCACTTCATGTCCTCCATTAATAATTGTAGAGTACTTTTAGACCTGTGAAATACAAAAGCAAGAAATTTTTTTTGTTGCTTATGAATAATATATACATATAAAAAGAAATTGTATATATCTCGACTGCTTAAAGTGGGAATCTAGACAATATACAATGAATTTGACAGAATCCATCTTGTCTAGCTCGAACTTTACATGTATGCATATGTGGAAAAAAATTGGTGTTTATAAATAATACGTATCTCGAGTGCTTAATTATCATGGGAGTCTAGACTAGATACAGTGAATTTGATAAAATTATTGTTGCCCAGACTGAACTTTATTGTATGCATATGTGGAAAGAAATTGTTACGAATAAGTATCTCGGGTATGCTTATTGTGGTAATCTAGACTAGACACAATGAATTTGATAGAATCCATCTTATATAGATTGAACTTTAAATGTATGTGTGTGTGAGAGCAAAAATTTATTGTTTATGAACAATACATATAAAAAATAAGTATCCGGGTATGCTTACTGTGGTAATCTACACAAGACAAAATGAATTTGACAAAATCCATAACATCTAGCTCGAGCTTTAAATGTACGTGTGTGAGAGAGAAAATTGTTGTTTATGAATAACACATATACAAAAGAAGTATCTCGAGTGGTAATCTAGATTATATTAGACACGGTAAATTTGACATATTCGTATGTGGAAAAATTGGTGTTTATGAATAGTACATATACAAAAGAAAGTATCTTGAGTGTGTACCATGGTAATCTTGACTAGACACAATAAATTTGACAGAATCTCATTCCTGTCTACCTCAAACTTTACGTATGTATTAGTATGTGGAAAAAAATAGGTGTTTATGAATTACACATATACAAAAGAAAGTATCTCGAATACTTACCATGATAATCTTTACTAGACACAATAAATTTGACAGAATCTCATTTCTGTCTATCTCAAACATTACGTATGTATTCGTACGTGGAAAAAAATTAGTATTTATGAATAATACATATACAAAACAAAGTATCTCCAGTGCTTACCATGGTAATCTTTACGTATGTGAATGTGGAAAAGAAATTTGGTGTTTGTAAATAGTACATATACAAAAGAAAGTATCTTGAGTGCTTACCATGGTAATCTTGATTAGACACAGTAAATTTGACAAAATTCATTTTGTCTAGCTCGAACTCTACATGTATGTGTGTCTATCAAATATAAATTGAACCACACGTGTATAGAGCAGACCCACTAACTTTAAATCTTAGATTTACCAACAAAGTACATGTGCTCACAAAAAACACAAATACTCACACATCAAAACCAACACACTTATAGCAATGAGGAATGAAAAATTTAACTTTGGAAAAAGATGAAAAGGCAAACCTTTCAAAGTTTTATGAACGTCAAAACCTGGTGATAAAGAGGAGAAAAACTTTCTTTAAGCACAATTATACAGGATTGTTACTCATTTATTTCCATATTACACTTTTATGGTTTTTATAACTTTTTCCCCTTATTGTTCCTATTTTTAAAATTGAAAGGGAAATTACGAAAAATAAAGAAAAGAAATGGGGGAATGTTTGACTAGTTATACATGTTGTAATCTAGTTTAAAATAAAATCTAAAAAAATGAACAAATAATAGAAAATATAATTAATCTTGATAATTTAATTGTGAGATTCTAAATGTCCTATTAATCATATAAATTAAAATGAAATCTTCATTCTTAACAACCTTGAGAAATACAAATCTTATCAGATTACTTAATAAATACCAAATATAGCCATCTAGATAAAGACCTACTCAGCATATCTAGTGAATGAATGTATATTACTATTTATATCTCATTATTCTAAATTTGGAATATAGAATACATTGCATAACGTATTATTCCAAGCTTGAAATAATTTAACTATTTGGCACCCGGGATGGACCAAAGTTACCAAAACACAACAAACCATAATTACACCTCAGTCTCAAACAAGAAGTCGCATATATGAATCCTCATTTCTTTCTTTAAGTTCAACTCATATTATCATCATAACAAATAAAATAAAATTTGTCAAGTTGACTTTCTATTTTAAGTCATTGGTCCGTAAGGCACTAATGGGTGGGAGAACTTTAGTACTCATATAAAGTACAAGCTTTGTTAACTAAAAGGAGAACTTCAATATGGTCAAAATTTACAAGGTTTGTTAACTGAAACAAAAGATGTAAAGTTACATATGACTCTACTCTCTGCAGCTCGCAAGATATATTGAGGAAATATATTATTCACAAATTTGTTTACTTTACAAAAACTGTTTTAGAAGTCCGATCCCAAATCTTAATAATACTCGTGCTGCCAGTATTTAGTTTTACAACAGTGAAGTACAAATGCACATCCTCAGATGCTAGTTACATTCGCGCTTCTGAAAATTGCTTTAACGAAAACCTAGAATACCAAAAAAAAATGAAGCTTCCTCCAAAATTGAATCAGTTGTAACCAATGGAATGATCATTTTTCAACACTTGATATTGAATGATCACTTTCCAACGCTTGAGATTGTCGAGGCCTACAAAATAATTCGATGTGCCTGCAACAAGAGACACTAAGACCATTGGCCAGAATGATGAGAAAATTTCAGCTCTTTTCCATACGCGTATACCATCTATTATGGTGATCGTGAATCTAAAATTTGAGGAGCCAGAGGCCCCAACTCATTTGTCACGACCCGAAATCCCACCTTCAGGACATGATGGCGTCTAACGTTGAACCCGCTAGACAAGTCAACGTTTTGGTTAAGTTTACCTCTTTACAATTGAAATAGCAATAATAACTAGAACAAGTGTGATTAGAGAATGCGGAAGACTACTAAATTCAAGAACGTTAACGATGAATCTCATAAAAACATATTCTATTACACCCCAAAAACCGGTATCACAATCTCACGAACAATATAAGATTTTTCGAAATACAATGGTTTGAAATAAGTAAATACAACTATCTTGAAATTTTAGGATAGAACAGAAAATGAGAAAAAGGATAAGAGGTGAGGCCAAGGCCTGCGGACGCCTGCAGGACTACCTCAGTGTCGCCGTGGATTGAAGGATACTTCCTCAATCACTGTCCACCGGTTCTGGTACCGTAATCTGCAGAACATAAAGAAGTGCCGGTGTAGACTCAGTACAACCGACCCCATGTACTGAGTAAGTGCCGAGCCTAACCTCGGCGAAGTAGTGACAGGGCTAGGACACGACAAATAATAAACACCTGTGCTATTCAATAATATGTAATAGAAATTACGACAGGAAGTAAACAGTTAAGTACAAATACGGGGCGAACATGTTAGGGTACAAAAGGGGAGAGCACGTATTGAGTAACAGAACATGACAACCGTGTAGTATCAAATAACAACAGGGAACAAACAAGTGTACGACATAACCCTTCGTGCTTTACTCTCGTTCTCACCAAAATAAGTGCACGATGTCACCCTTCGTGCTTTACTCTCACTCTCACCAAAACAAGTGCACGACATCACCCTTCGTGCTTTTACCTCACAATATTATGGCACGACATTATCCTTCGTGCATTATCTGTCATATCATGGAACGACATCACCCTTCATGCTTTTAAGATTACAATATCGGCACGACATTAAGCTTCGTTCTTTTAAATATAAATCATGGTACGGCGTCACCCTTCGTGCTTTACACTCTTCCTCACCCAAACAATAACCAGAACAACAATTTGACAAGGAAGAACCACAATACAAACCATAATTTACAACTTCTCGGCAAGGGAACAATAACAGAAATATCACTGTCCCGGCAAGGGACTCATCTATAACCAATCTCACTTAATGTACAACATAACAAACTAATCCTCAACTGAACAACTAATCGATAGTGTTCACAACCACGTATTTCCAACAATTGAATGGTCTCTAAAATGAAATCTACTATATAACACAGTGGATATCGAAGAGAAACACATATACCATAAGATATGACTCAATAGTATGCTTGACAACAAGGTATAGGTACTTGTCGCCTCACCTATACATTGAACATGATAATAACACGTAGAAAATATGACTCAACACCTATTCCCTCAAGCTAAGATTAGGCCAAGCACTTACCTCGGCTCCAAGAATACAAATCAAGCCTCTACCACCGCTTTTCCTTTTCAACCCAATTCCAAAACAATTGTATCTATAAATAATCGATTTAATTATATCAATAAATGCTAAACAATTCAATTCCAATGCTTAAATATAGATTTCCCAACATTCTTCCAAAAATTCAAAAATTAGACCCCGGGCCTTCTTGGTCGAAACACGAGGTTCGGACCAAACCCGATCATCCACTCCCTCACGAGACCGAATATACAATTTGTTTTGAAATCCGACCCCAAAACGAGGTCAAATTCCCAAAAATTCGAAAAGCCCTAACTCTACTCAAAAATCGAATCTTCTACCTTGAATTCTATGATTATAGGTCTAGAATCAATTAAATGTTGATGAAAATGGAAGAAAATGAAGTTAAGATCACTTACCTATGAAGTTATGGTGAAGTTTCTCTTCAAAGATCACCCAAGGAGGTGTGGAGAATAAGATGTTGTGGAGAATAAGATATCGTACAAACTTATTCAAGTAATTAAAACACCAAAATAACATCATAAACATCGAATTAAGCCTGAAAATCAATGAAATTCCTTTAAACTTCAAAAACTTCAAATTTTTTCCATTTTTAGTCCGAATCACCTCAAACTGAGTCCGTTTCTTACCAAATTTCACAGGTTGCACAAAATAAACATATTGAACCTGTTCCGGGCTCCCAAACCATAATACGGCCTAATAACACAGGTTTCACATAAATTCTCACTTTCAAAAACCTTTATATTTTTAAGAAAATAATTTTCTTTAAAAATTCCTTTCTCAGACTTGGGACGTTGGAATTCGATTCCGGGCATACGCTCAAGTCCCATATTTTCGTACGGACACTCCAGGACCGTCAAATCACGGGTCCGGGTTCGTTTACCAAAAATATTGACTGAAGTCAACCTTATTAAAATTTTAACACAAAAATATCATTTTTATCAATTTTTTCACATAACGGCTTCTCGGTTACACGCCTCGGCTGCACATGCACATCGATGTGAGATATAAGGAGGTTTTTGTGGCCTCAGAACATAGATTTAGCTAAAATTACACGGCATGACCTTTTGGATTATCACAATCTCCACCTCTAAAACAACTGTTCATCCTCGAATGGACATAGAAAGGTACCTAAATCTGAGAAAAAGATGGGGATATCGGCTCCACATATCGGACTCGGACTCCCAGATAGCTGCCTCAATAGGCTGACCTCTCCACTGAACAGGAACCGAAGGATAACTCTTCGATCTCAACTGACGAACCTGCCGAGCTAATATGGCTACCGGCTCCTCCTCATAAGTCAAATCCTTGTCCAATTGGACACCGCTGAAATCAAGTACATGAGAGGGATCAACAATATACCTCCGAAGCATAGATACATGAAACACTGGGTGTACGGTTGATAGACTAGGTGCAAAGCAAGTCTGTAGGCCACCTATCCCACCTTATCCAGAATCTCAAATGGACAAATGAATCTAGGGCTCAACTTGCCCTTATTTCCAAACTTCATCACGCCCTTCATGGGCCACACCCGAAGGAATACCCGGTCTCCAATCATAAATGCTAAATCCCAAACTCTGCGATCCGCATAACTCTTCTGCCTGGACTGAGCTGTACGAAGTCTATCCTGAATAATATTCACTGTGTCCAAGGCATCCTGGACTAACTCTGAACCCAACAATCTAGCCTCTCCCAGCTCGAACCACCCAACTGGCCACCGACACCGCCTACCATACAATGCCTCACACGGAGCCATCTGAATGCTCGACGATAGTTGTTGTAGGCAAACACATCTAAAGGCAAGAAGTTGTACCATGTACCTCCAAAATCAATGACACATGCTCGCAAGATATCCTCAAAAATCTGAATAGTCCATTCAGACTGTCCGTCCGTCTGAGGATGAAATGCTATGCTCAAATCAACCTGTGTTCCCAACTCATGATGAAACACTCTCCAGAAATAGGAGGTAAACTGAGTAACTCGATAAGAAATAATGGACACAGGCACACCATGCAGGCGAACAATCTCCCTGATGTAGATTTTTGCCAACTTCTCTAAAGAATACGAAATTGATACTGGAAATAAGTGTGCTGACTTGGTCAGCCTATCCACAATGACCCAAACTGCATAAAACATCCTCTGAATCCTTGGGAGTCCAACTACGAAATCCATGGTGATACGCTCCAACTTCCACTCGGGAAGCTCAATCTGCTGCATCAAACCACCAGGTCTCTGGTGCTCGTACTTCACCCGCTGACAGTTCAAGAACCTAGCTACATATGCTACAATATCCTTCTTCATCCTCCGCCACCAATAATGCTACCGCAAATTGTGGTACATCTTTGCGGCGCCCGGATGAATGTAATACCGGCAACTATGGGCCTCCTGCAATATCAACTCACGAATGCCATCAACATCGGGTACACAAATACGACCCTGCATCTTCAAAACTCCCTCATCATCAACCGTGACCTGTTTGGCACCTCCGTGCTAGACCGTATCTCTAAGAACACACAAATGACGATCATCATACTGCCTGGCCAAAATACGATAATACAATGAAGAACGGGCTAGAGTATGGGCTAAAACACTGCCAGTCTCAGAAACCTCCAATATCATGAACCGGTTGGCCAAAGCCTGAACATTCAAAGCAAGCGGTCGCTCTCCGACTGATAGATAAGCAAGACTACCCATATTGGCCGACTTCCAGCTAAAAGCATCGGCCACCACATTGGCCTTCCCCGGATGATATAAGATGGTAATGTAATCCTTCAACAGCTCTAACCATCTTCTATGCCTCATATTTAACTCTTTATGCTTGAGCAAATACTGCAAACTCTTATGATCCGTGAACACCTTACATGGCACCCCATACAAATAATGCCTCCAAATCTTCAACGCATGAACAATAGCTGCTAACTCTAAATCATGAATTGGATAGATCTTCTTATGAACGTTCAACTGACGAGAAGCATAGGCTAAATCTTGCGATCCTGGATCAACGCTGCACCATGTCCCACCCGTGAAGCATCACAATACATGGTATATGTCCCTGAACTTGTGGGCAAAACTAACATTGGTGCCGTTGTCAAGGCTGTATTGAGCTTCTGAAAGCTCACCTCAAACTCATCCGATCACCTGAACTGGGCACCTTTCTGAGTCAATCTGGTCATCGGGGCTGCAATAGATGAAAAGCTCTCCACAAACCGGCGATAATACACTTCTAAGCCCAAGAAACTCCGAATCTCTATAGCTGAAGTGGGCCTAGGCCAATCTCTGACTGCTGAAATCTTCTTGGGATCCACCTGAATACCTTCTGATGATACCACATGGCCTAGAAATGCAACCGAACCAACCAGATCTCACACTTGGAAAATTTGGCATATAACTGACTATCTTTCAGAGTATGGAGGACGAGTCGAAGGTGCTTCTCATGATCCTCATGACTACGGGAGTAAATAAAAATATCAACAATGAAAACAATCACAAATTAGTCCAAATAGGGCCTGAAAACCCGGTTCATAAACTCCATAAAAGCAGCGGGGGAATTTGTCAATCCAAATGACATCACCAAGAACTCATAATTCCCACACCGAGTACGAAAGGCTGTCTTAGGGACATCAGACGCCCTAATCGTCAACTGATGGTAACCAGATCTCAAGTCTTGGAAAACACTAAAGCACCATGAAGCTGGTCGAATAAATCATCAATCCTCGGCAAAGGATACTTATTCTTAATAGTAACCTTGTTCAAATGCCGGTAGTCAATACACATCCTCATCGAGCCATCCTTCTTCTTGACAAACAACACTACGGCACCTCACGGAGAAACACTAGGCCTAATAAGGACGTTATCTAACAAATCCTGCAACTGATCCTTCAACTTCTTCAATTCTGGTGGGGCCATACGATACAGTGGGGTAGAAATGGGCTGAATGCCCGGAGCCAACTCAATGCAAAAGTCAATATCCCTGTTGGGTGGCATACCTAGCAGGTAAGCAGGGAATACCTCTGGAAACTCACAAACCACGGGCAGAGACTCCATAGATGGAATCTCAGCTCTAGAATCGCGAACATAGGCCAAATAGGCCAAGCAACCCTTCTCGACCATACGCCGAGCCTTCATATATGAAATAACTCTACCGGAAGAATGACTAGGCGTCCCTCTCCACTCAAAACGAGGTACTCCTGGCAAGGCCAAGGTCAATGTCTTGGCATGAAAATCCATAATATCATGGTAGGGAGATAACCAATCCATACCCAAAATAACATTGAAGTCAACCATATCAAGAAGCAAAAGATCTACATGAGTCTCCAGACCACCAATAACCACTAAGCATGAATGGTAGACTTGATCTACCATAATAGAATCACCCACCGGGGTAGACACATATACAGAAGTACTAAGGGAATCACGTGGCATGCTCAGATAAGGAGCAAAATATGAAGACACATAGGAGAAAGTAGAACCCGGATCAAATAAAACCAAAGCATCTTTGCTGCAAACGGAAACCATACCTGTAATAACTACATCAGAGGCCTCTGCCTTCTGTCAAGAATTGCATAGCACCGGGGCGGAGCCCCTCCAACCTGAACATCTCTTGGTTGACCTACTGCGGGCTGACCTCTACCTCTCGTGGCCTGTCCTCCACCTCTATGAGTATGACCTCCACCTATGGCACCTTGACCTCCACCACTAGCTGGCTGAGGGGGAGGGGGTGCACCTGGTGCATAAATTATAGCATGGGAACCCGGATGCTGAGAACTACCAGAAGCTCGGGGGAAATACCTAGTAATGTGCCCTGGATCACCATAATAGTAACAAGCCCTCTGCTGCTGAGGCTGCTGGCCCTGAAATTGTCCTTATCGACCAGAATAACCACCATGGAAGCTCTGAAGCGGCGGTGCACTGATAGGAGCTGATGGTGTACTGCGGGATACTTGAAGCGCTGAGTGGAATGGCCTAGGAGGATGACCTCTGCCAAAGGAATCTCTGCCTCCAGATGAGGCACCACTAAATCAATCGGAATGGCGAGGTCTCTTGTCAAACCCCTGACCACTGCCCTTCAATAAGACCATCTCAATATGCCTGGCCACATTGGCCGCCTCCTGGAATGAAATATAAGTACATGTCTCTCTGCCATCTGGAGTCTAATAGGCTAATCTAGACCCTCAATAAATCTCCTCACCCTCTCACGATCAGTGGGGAGTATCATAATAGCATGTCGGGTCAAATTAATGAACGTGGTCTCATACTGTGTAACAGTCATAGATCCCTGCTAGAGGCACTTAAACTGGCTCTGAAGACCCTCTCTCTGAGTAACTGGTAGAAACTTATCCAAGAATACTCGGAGAACTAAGCCCAGGTCAAGGGCGAAGACCCAGCTTGTCTGGTCAAACAGAATTCCCTCCACCAAGTCTATGCGGTACCAGATAGACGAAATGTAGAAAAATTAACTCCATTGGACTCATGCCATGTTCTGAAGAACCTCATAGCAACTGTCCAAGAAATCCTGGGGATCCTCTGATGGTGCACGAGTAAATATAGTAGAAAATATCTTGGTGAACTGGTCCAACCTCCACAAAGAATCAGCAGACATGGCTGCCCCTCAACTGTCTGTGCCATAAAACCCGGCTGAGCTGCTCCAGCTGTCTGAGGTGCCGGAGTCTGGAACTGAGGAGCTAGCTGCTCTGGTGTGCTGGTAGCAGGAGTCTGGGTCCCCCCCAGCCTGACAGACGGTTATTGTAGTAGGAAGACGACCGGCATGAGCCACGCTCTCCATAAGGCCCACCAGACTAGAGCGTCCTGAAGAACCGGGGTGGCAATGAACCCCTTTGGGACCTGAGCTGGTCCAACTAGAACAGCCTGAGCAGGAATCTTAGCGGCAATGTCTACCTGAGGTACCACAAACAGAAATCCCTGAAGACCCAGCTGGTCTAGTCAAAAAGAAATCCCTCCACCAAGTCTTGGCAGTACCAGAAATACGGAATGTAGCAAAATCAACTCCATTGGACTCCACAATGCCCCTGTTCTGAAGAACCTCATAGAAATTGTCCAAAAAATCCTGGGGACCCTCTGATGGTGCACCAGTAAATATAGTAGAAAATATCTTAGTGAACCGGTCCAACCTCCACAAAGCATCGGCAGACATGGTTGCCCCCTCAATGCCACAAAACCCAGCTGAGCTGCTCCAGCTATTTGAGGTGCTAGAGTCTGGAAATGAGGAGCTAGCTGCTCTGGTGTGTGGGTAGCAGGAGTCTGGGTCGATCCCCCAGCCTGAGAGACGACTGGTGCAGTAGGAAAAAGACCGGCCTGAGCCACGCTCTCCATAAGGCCCACCAAACAGACCAGAGCGTCCTGAAGAACCGGGGTGGTAATGAACCCCTCTGGGACCTGAAGTGGTCCAACTGGAACTACCTGAGCAGGAATCTCACCGACAAAGTGTACCTGAGGGTCCTCTACTGGTGCTGCTGCGCTGGGCTGAGCCCTGGCTCTGCCTCGGCTTCTAGCACGGCCTCGGCTTCGTCCTCCGCCCCTCGTAGGAGCTGCAACAGGAGGATCGGGCTGCTGATCAGCAGATGAGTAAGCATGTGTTCTCGCCATCTGTGAGAGAATAAAATAGAAAATCAGTTGGCATTTAGAACTAAAATCGCACGGTAGAGAAGAAAAGATGTGAAGTTATTTCCTATCTTTGTAGCCTCTGGGATAAGTAAAGACGTCTCCGTACCGATTCCTCAGACTCTACCAAATTTGTCCGTGAGTTGTGAGACCTAAGCAACCTAGTGCTCTGATACCAACTTGTCACGACCCGAAATCCCACCTTCAGGCTGTGATGGCGTCTAATGTTGAACCCGCTAGACAAACCAACGTTTTGGTTAAGTTTACCTGTTTATAATTGAAATAGCAATAATAACTAGAACTAGTGTGATTAAAGAATGCAAAATGCAAAAGACTACTAAATTAAAGATGTTTAACGATGAATCTCATAAAAACTTTTTCAATTACACCCCAAAATCCGGTATCACAATCTCACAAACAATCTAAGATTTTTCTAAATACAATGGTCTAAAATAAGTGAATACAACTGTCTTGAAATTTCAGGATAGGATAGAAAATGAGAAAAAGGATAAGCGGTGACGCCAAGGCCCGCGGACGCTTGTAGGACTACCTCAGTGTCACTGTGGACTGAAGGATACACCCTCGATCACTGTCCACCGAGTCCGGTACCGTAATCTGCACAACATAAAGAAGTGCAGGTGAAGTATCAGTACAACCGACCCCATGTACTGAGTAAGTGTCGAGCCTAACCTCGGCGAAGTAGTGAAGAGGCTAGGACACAACAAATAATAAACACATGTGCAATTCAATAATATATAATAGAAATAACGGCAGGAAGTAAACAGTTAAGTACAAATACGGGGAAAACATGCTAGGGTAAAAAAGGCGAGAGCACTTATTGAGTAACAGAACATGACAACCGTCCAGTATCAAAATAACAACAGGGAACAAAACAAGTGCACGGCATCACCCTTCGTGCTTTACTCTCATTCTCACCAAAAAGAGTGCACAACATCAACCTTCATGCTTTTACCTCACAATATTATGGCATGACATTATGCTTCGTGCATGAGCTCTCATATCATGGCACGACATCACCCTTCATGGTTTTAAGATCACAATATCGGCACGACATTAACCTTCGTGCTTTTAAATATAAATCATGGAACGACATCACCCTTTGTTCTTTACACTCTTCCGCACCCAAAAAGTAACCAAAATATCAATTTGGCAGGGAAGAATCACAATACAAACCATAATTTACAACATCACGGCAGGGGAACAATAATAAAAATATCACCGTCCCGGTAAGGGAAACAACTGTAATCAATCTCACTGAATGTACAACATGACCAAATAATCCTCAATCGATCAACTAATCAACAGTGTTCACAACCACGTATTTCTAAACATTGAATAGTCTCCAAAATGAAATCTACTTCATAACACAGTGGATATCGAAGAAAAACACATATACCATAGGATATGACTCACAGGCATGCTTGACAACAAGGTATACGTACTCGTCGCCTCACCTATACATTGAACATGATAATAACAAGTAGCACATATGACTCAACAACTATTCCCTCAAGCTAAGATTAGGCCAAACACTTACCTCAGCTCCAAGAATGCAAATCAAAACTCTACCACCGCTTTTCCTTTTGAACCAAACTCCAAAACGATCGTATCTATAAATAATTGACTTAAACGTATCAATAAATGCTAAACAATTCAATTCCAATGCTTAAATATAGATTTCCCAACATTCTTCCAAAAATTCCAAAATTCGAACCCGGGCCTTCTTGGTCGAAACACGAGGTTCGGACCAAAACCCGATCACCCATTCCCCCACGAGCCCGAATATGCAATTTTTTTTGAAATCCGACCCCAAAATGAGATCAAATTCCCAAAAATTCGAAAAGCCCTAACTCTACCCAAAAACCCAATTTTCTACCTTTAATTCCATGATTTTAGGCCTAGAATGAATTAAATGTTGATGAAAATGGAAGAAAATGAAGGTAAGATCACTTACCTGTGAAGCTATGGTGAAGTTTATCTTCAAAGATCACCCAAGGAGGTGTGGAGAAGAAGATGTTGTGAAAAAATGGGTTTATCCCGTAATGTATTTTGTTTTGGAACTTAAGAAATGACTAGGCATTTTTGACCTATGCGATCGTGGAGAAAGGGCTGCGATCACATAGTGGACTGGTTATAAAGCTATGCGATCACGAGGAAGCCTATTGATCATGCTCACCTATGTCTAATAAAAGACTAAGCGGGCGTTGCAAATATAATCCGTGGTATTATGCCCAGAGTCGATCCCACAGGGGGTTAACGTATCAAGCAAGCTGTCAGAATACTCAACTTTCACTTGGTGTTGTTTAAACTACTACAACTGAATGAAAATATTAAAACCAAAGATTAACTACAATAAGGTGTTAACAATTGTAATAAAGGTCTACGGTTATGGTTTCCCCCGTCGGTGAACTTACTTCTTGGATACTTCATATAACCTGATTAGTTGTCTCTATCAATCATGAACACTCTATCTACCATAAATATCTCTCAAGTAATTATGATAATTTACTAGACATACTCTCTCAAGTTACGCTAGCTAGATTGCATTACAGTTCACTTTAGATTGCACCCGAAGTATCGTTATCTCTAATCCAACCTCTAAACCCTCGGTTATGACTTTCGTCTATACTGCGGGAGTGATGGTGTTCAAACAATTACCTAAATATGCACTCTCTCTCAAGTAGATACATAATAAATAGGAACAGCTAATAGAGATTAATCAACTAATCAAAACTATATTAATATCACAATAAGTTTATCCCCCAACAGGTTCCACCAAAACCCTAGATTAAGAAAATTAGCTACTCATGCTCATAATAATCAACTCTAAAATAACTTGCATAATTGAACTACAAAATAATAAATAAGAGCTATAAAAATCAATGCTTGCTTCACTGAGTAGTAACCACATGTTTTTCTTCACTTCAACGATTTCCTCCTTTCAAGTTGTGTTTTTTGGGTCTATTTATATGTTTGGGATAAACCCTAAACATGTAGGAGACTTCTATTCAAATCGGGAAACACTTAAAACCTTCAAAACTCGGAATTGAGCGGACCCGGGACCCAGGCGTTAAGCCCCAAACGCCCCATTATAGTCAGGCTAGGCCTGGCTTTATGGGTCTAACGCCCCACTATAGCCCGGGTTGCTCTTTTTCGACTCTTGAGCATATTTTTGACGTATTTGCATCCATCTAGCTCGGCTTCCATCTCCAATTCACCTACACATGAAATAGACTCCATTATGCACATAAAAAGTGTATTTTTATCATTAACGCACATAAAATGTAGGGCATATAACATGTTAAACCATGAATTCTAGCCTCGCATCAATACCCTACACTTAAACATTTGCTCGTCCTCGAGCAATCAAACTACACTCATGTACACAACTTATTAAGCAAATCCCTTAACACGTTATACCAAGAATTTTTAAAACATTTCAATCACATAGGCGTGACATCCTCGCCTCAATAGTCGACTCACATATACCATGCTCTATTCACAATCCACTCACTACTCTGACATAGAGTTCAACAACATTACCTTTACTTCGTGAATTATGTGCCCTCACCAAATCAAAGAGCTAGTTCCACACACAATAAAATTTAAGAACACTTAGGAACTCAAGATAGAAAGAATTCACTCGCTCTCAGAAATAATATTCATATGCCACAAAAGATGCACCATAGGCTTGCCCGTAGTGTACTACCCTACTAATCGAGCTCATTCAGTCTCGGATCAAGTAGGACTTTATTTGGTTGTAATGTAGGCTGCGGGACGGGTAGGATACATTTGGATATAAGAGTGACTACACCTCCCTAAGCACTTTAATACATATACTTTAGCGTTCAACCTCAAACTTATATTAAGCCAAACTCCACCTTCACATCAATGTTATTACCCCATACTTCTTTAAGCACAATTACATTAAGAATCACCACATATATTTTTCTTTCACAATAATACAACTGTTTATTTTATTTGTTAACTTTTTTTGTTTTTTTTTCTCGAGTGACTCTTACTTTTTCAAACAGTGCACCTTTCTCCTTATTTCAATTATTCCCCTCAAAAACCAACCTACCACCCCACACTTTAACTTTTCCATATTTCATCACTTTTTCAGTGCTTACGAGAGGTGACAAGGTTCAAATATATGATCGATTCAAACAAAGGGGTATGGCTTGTAATGTGGTTGCCAAAGAAACAGGATTATAGGCTCAACGGGGTTAACTACGATACATAACAATTAGGTGGGTAAAATATATATAGCTGGCTCAACAAAGAAATGCCTATATCACTTCGAAGACTGAACAAAACTTCTATTTCTCTTTGCACACACACGGGGCAAGTTCTAGACATCAAATGCAATGCACAGAATAGCATAAAAACCTCACACACACTTGGCACATAACTCACTCAGGATTGGATCTATCACGACACTCCAGTCAAAGTAGTTAAGAAAATCTTAAGCATTCCTGATTTAAGGTATTTATCCTGGAGTCAAAAAAAATTGAGCCTAAGCATCACAACAAAAGTACTGACTATTCTCAAGGCATTAGCACATTTGGAGATATTGCTACTATTAAGCCCTCAACCATGTGATTCCTACTCCTAAAAACTAAAAACTACCTACACCCGGTTCAATTAAAAACCCTTGGAAAAGAACCGTGGTCCAAAGAAAAACAAAGGGGGAATTACTACACTACTTAAAACAAAAAATCTTTTTGGTATTTTCTCTAGACTTACTTCCTTCAAGAAAACTGTCTAGCAGATCCATCGTCAGGAAGAGTCCACATATTTCTAATTAAATTTTCTGCTTTGTTCTACTTTAAAAAAAAACCATACCAACAAGAAAAGCTAAAACTACTAACAAGAAAGCACACTAAAAACAGCAAATCACAACAAATATGTACAACACCCCACACTTAAATCATGCAGTGTCCTCAGTGCATCACATATAGACAAAACAAGAAATAAAAGTAGGGTGCAAGAAATTCCCTGCTCACGTAGCTTGACATCCTTTCCATTAGTTTTTACTTTCAATGTTCCTTCGACCAAATGATTTAATCACTTAATGCCTCCACTTTGAACTTATAAATTGGATCCCAAGTTTTGAATCTACTCTATGATCATGCTCCTAGGGTGGTGGAACAAATTTGCCTTGCCCAATAGAACAATGTAGTAATTTGCGCTTCTTGGCCTTTCGACAAAATGTGTACTCCCTACTTTCTGGCAAGAAGAATTCCAGAATGTAGGCATCTTGTTCTTTATCCCTCAACTCCTCAGGTGGTTCGGATAACTCTATTTTCATATCATCATCCAAACACAATGTGAAANGACACTAGATTCAACAAAGTATGTATCATCAATGTCCTTGGTTAACTCTAGTATCTTTTCTACCACATCAGCATCCTCCGATTTCAGTTCCAACCTGGGTGGTTCTTCAATAGGTGAGCTGGTGGGTTCTCTCGTTCCTCTACGTATAGTGACTCAAACTCGAGAGCCTTTGGCCATACCCCTTTTTCCTCAAGTGATAACACCCAATCTGCGAGTTCTTCACCGTTCATATCATCTAAATTCATGAAACATTCATCCAAAGGTTCCCCAACAGTCAGGGATGCATCATCTTTTTCTGAGATCACATTTACAACATCAATAAGAGAGCAGTTGGCGAACTCACTAGGTTGCCTCATAGACTTCTGCACGTTAAAAGTGTTTTCTTCATCATTGAGCGTCATCTTAAGTTCACTAGTCTCACAATCGATAAGAGCTCTGGCTGTGGCCAAAAATGGCCTTCCCAAGATTATGGGAATTTACTCATCCACTTTGCATTCTAATATCACAAAATAAGCAGGAAATACAAACTTCCCCACTTGCACCAATACATCATCTAGAATACCCGACGGTCTCTTCACCGTCCTATCAGCAAGTTGTAGCAGCATGGAGGTGGGCCTGGCTCTACCAATCCCCACTCTTTTATATATGGCCAGGGGCATCAGATTAATGTTGGACCCCAAGTCACATAGAGCTTTGGTGAAAGCTAAGTTGCCAATGGTACAAGAAATTGTAAAACTCCCTGGGTCAGACAACTTTTCAGCAATAGGGCGTGTCACTACCACACTACAAGTTTGAGTAAGGGTGACAGTAGCCAGATCTTGGAAGTCAACTTTTCTGGACATCAAGTCCTTCATCATTTTAGCATAACCAGGCATTTCCTTCGACGCATCAATTAATGGGATATTTACCCGTATTTGCTTTAGCATGTCCAAGAACTTTTTGTGTTGTTCATCCTTTTGGTATTTGGCCAGCCTCTGAGGGAATGGAGCTGGCGGTTTCTTTTTCCCAGTGATTTGGGAGTTTTTTTTCTCAGCCACCACCTCAACTACCGGCTTCTGGGCTATCTCCACTTCTTTTTCAGTCTCACTCTGTACACTGGGTTCTCCTTCAGCAGGTTGCACTATTACCTTGGTCAAGTTTGTTCAATCATCAAGTTCAATCGGCATGGGTACCAGTGTCTCGGCCTGTCTGCTTTCACGATCTCTCTCCAGTTCCAAGTTTAAGTCTCTGCCACTGCAGAGAGTCACTTCCACCAGCTGCCTTGGGCCCTGGTCCATAGGATTTACCTGAGTATCTGCAAGTAAAGTTGCAGGAGGACGATTGATCACTGCCATAGATATCTGGCCCAACTGTACTTCAATATTTTTAATAGCTGCATCATGTACATCTACTCTCTCACTGATTTTGGCATTTGACCCAATAACCTGCTGCATCATAGCTTCTAACCTGGAAACCCCATCTTCTTGCTTTCCCCCCTGTTGATGCTGAGGATGGTAGATGCTTGTTGTTGATTCTGATGGTTATAACCTTGTGGTCACTGATACGGTGCTGCATTACCTTGTTGTCCCCTGACACCCATATTTCCACTGTTCTGTTGTTGGTGGGGTGGTCTATATGGTTGAACTTGCTGACCC